>SDVV010001167.1:0-26730 GCA_016164225.1 Gammarus roeselii | reverse complement strand
TCCCTGGGTCACCTTGTCTCAACCTACCTCGATGCATATAATAAAAATAACCAATGCAAAATTTATCACCATGAAAAAAGGGCAGAGAAAAATAATAGAGCCCAAGCAAGAAAAAATAATAAAATAAAGTGTTAATGACCTATAAAATGAATTATCATCCATCCACTCCAATGGGTGAGCCTGGAATACCCCCACGGGGTATCCCTCTGAGGTGCCTTATTGCTCTCGCTCTAGAGATGATAATCGATCTCTCCAATTAAGTTGAATACGTTAACCTTTGTGAGACGATATTCGGTCTCGGAGCGATATTCGGCTCAGAGCGGTGACCGGCTCTTCTTTTGATACAGCAAAAAAAAAGTTTTTATACCCTGGAAACTTGTAAACTTTGGAGCTTAGACCCGAAGAACAGTATGCGATGGTGTTTTCGAACTCACTTGTCACTCATTGGTTGCGATACTGCCTCTGCGCAAAGCTCAGTTACCTTTGCCATCCAGGCGATAACACCATGGAAAACACTTCTTCTGTCATCGTCTTCATAACATGATGGAGTTAAGAGACATGAGGTTCATTGATAAATAGAATCTGATATCCACCCAGATCCAAGATATATTAAATGTTCTCAAATAAAAGGTATTTAGACATAATTTCGACCCATCAACGTTGAGTTTCAGAATAATACTTGTGAAACTGATGTTGAACGCATAGGGGGATAAAGAAAAAGCTCTTCCGTTTATATTTTGTTTTTACTTGTTTTCCATAGCCCTTGTAGACAACACGAGTTCTTGACATACACACAATCACATTTGGATGATATTAAAACAGCTATCAAGTGAGATGTTCCTTCATGTCATGAACCACGTAAACAGAATTTTTCTCGTCAACTGTACATACACAAGTGTTGAATAGTTCCCAACACAGTCATTCCACTGGTTATAAGACAGTGAAATGATGCTGGCGCGGTTCAACAGCCACTTTTGTGGTTTTCCATGGAACTTATAACAAAGTTTCGTAAAAATAGGCATCGCATTAAATTCAGAGCAGAAATGACACGAACAAGTCAATCGATGTCAACAACATGGTGGGGTGAAGTGCTCACGCCGACTAGAATGCAGAGGGCCAGAGAATGAGAGAGTTTGTGTGATACGATGTCACGAAGATGATGGAAGGTCATTATATAGTGGTGGTAGTTAAAATTGTCGAAATCGTGATGGATGTTTTTTCGATCGAAGCAATGAAGGTCGTGGGATGCGGTCTGTCTGAGAGTAGAAAAAATTCGGCAGTAACGAATGCAAAATCAAAAAGCATGAGGAGAATATAGAAGAGAACCGTTACGTATTATTAGATGATAAAATTGTGACAGGAAAGATTGTTATGATCCCATTGATAAACAGGCTTCTTACAAATTAAACCTTGCCATAGAGTTCGGTTTGCAGGGTATCGATTTCTTGTTGATATTACTGCCATTGAAGGAGCTTCCGAAATAAAAACAACTGACAAATTAGGTAAAAATGTACAAATAAAACAAAAGGACAATAATTTACGAAGACAAAGTTTAAAACCTACCTAAACAGAAGCAGATAACTCCAACTTTGTTCAAGACAGATCCAAATGAAGATTGGACACGTCCAGCGCCAACAGCTACTACAGGTGGTGCCAGACGACACAGGATCGGGCTATGATTCGAGCGTCATCACTGCCGCATCTTTATTGGCCTAGAATCTCTCGAACATAAAACTTCACTTAAGAAAACACTACATTACCGAATCATTGCTAAAAAATACCTAATACACGTGAAATTACCATAACAACTAAGTTAAACCTAGCCTTTTATAAATATATATATATATATATTAAAGCTAAAACATGCCCGTCTTACCTAAGACGCCTGCAACCTCTCGTAGACGATAATCACCGAACTGAATTTTTTATAAAACCGTTGTCAGCAAACAAACAAAAATCATCGCAAATAAGATGAGCACCTCAAATAGTACACAACGTGTAGCTATCCAAATCAAGTCTTAAAATGTAGCTAGATAAGTAGCTTTAAGAAATCTAAATTGTGGGAGCACCGTAAGTAATACATTTGTAGCTATCTAAATCAATTCCTCACTTGAAGTAAACGCAAATATATTACATCAACAGAAAGTATCTGACTGTAAGTATTTTTCGGTACTCTATGTATCTGTACAATTCTTATTTGTAAATGGTTTCTCAAATGGTGAGTTTAGGATCGATAGAACATAACATTTTTAAATGACAGGAAATGAGAGCTGGTTTAGATCAGATTAAGGGGTCCATCTCCAGAGCAGCTCTGACGTGAGCCTTGGGGGAGCTAGAAACTCAATCTCAAGAAGTGCACGGAACAGTGGCACCAACTCAACACTGAAATTAACAACAATACCTGCATAATATGCACAATGAAGTGATTCAAGATGAGTATTCAAGTCAACTTCAGAACTTGAACAATTCAACTCTTTATAAGAGTTTTCCCACAGCTGACGAAAGCTAGTCATTATGTCGAAGTTATTCGCCCACACAGGTTAAAAAGGGGGGAGGAAAAGTATTCGTTTCGGAACAAAGAATTACAATTCCATTGATTTTATGTGATAATCTTTCTGGTCGAAATCAACGTTCTTAGCTTAACGATGTTAGTTAATTTCAATGGGTAAAAGATAATCAAGAATTATGTACCTATTTACGAATGGCATTGTATTTTATAAAAGAGAAATATTAACAGAAAGCTCGATCACAATAACAAAATGGAAACAAAAGCAAAACGTAAAAAATTTCAGCTTTAGATTCGCCGATACGGGTAAGATGTAAAAAAAATAGCAGGAAACAGTAGACAACATGGACCACATTTGTACTAGATCAATGCGTGTGAACAGTATTTGTCGACATGGAGATATTTCAGGATCAACACTCATCGCTTTCGAATATCCGTGCAAGGTAAAGATATACCGGGGCTTTGCTCAAATAGACATAGAAGTTTCATTGATAGAGCTTTTTATGTTGAAGATCAATAAAATGTATTTGGTCATTATAGACACGGCAGGGCGCGAAATTTAACATGACTCCACATATTATTGCATACAAGGTCTTCATTTAGTGTCAGAAGAATCCGATAGGCGTAGCTACGTCGCACACCAATTGTGATAATCATTTATCAACACATCAAAGGCCTTATAAGTGCACATGGAAAGCATCTTGAATGGAACAGGTATTTTTCACGGGCTTAGGGTATCACCAAAGAAGCCCTTCACGAATGACCGCACGCCAACTCTATCAAAACCACTCCTAAATCCGGGCCTACAACTTAAATAGTTCGCATTCTTATATGCATTAACGTAGTTACATCATTATTAGCAAAAAATATTTTCTCTGCTGACGTGATTATAACGGGTATTTTAATTTTAATTAAAACACAGAGTATGTCGTCTAGTAATCATCATAATAAAACGAATCGTCGTGTCCTCATTGAAGCACACTCCAGAAGCACATTGAATTGAAGCAGTATAAATTACGTTCAGCATTTACTGTGTCACGTTACCGTCCAAGTCCCTTATACACAGCGGACACCACTATGACATCACATCACCTTCAGGGCTCAATGCTCAGAGACTGCCCAACAAGTATTGATATAATAATTACTATGTACCACGAAGTACTACACAGTTCTGTATCACTAAAAACTAGCATTTATTATATCTTTATTATCATTATCTAATAGTACTTGTTATAATAGTATTACTATGTACACGTCATTTGGTGCACTAGGCTCAATGGGATACACGACGTGATGGTGCCCAAACGTGATGATAACAGGTAGCAACACAACGTTGCAACCTTACCACACTCAGTTGTCCTATACAACTTGATCAATGGTTGCGGTGTGGTACCTAACATCGACGAACAGGTTGAACAAGCCAGTTCCACGTTAAAAATTCTGATAGGTATTAATTATATAATAATGCATCATATCCTTGTTGATGACGAAGAGCAGCTATTATAACATGGCACGAAGCCGAGGGCTAGACAAGCGTTGCCTGTGATATTCCAATTGGAACTAAACTAGGCTTGTACTGTATCAAGTTTGCAGAGCCCTCCGCTCCTGCGTGTCTCACGCCAACCGTCTCATCTCTAAGCAAACTCAACCATGGCGGGGACAGCCCTGTCTGAGATCATTTAGCATAGCTGTCGAGAAGCTCCAAAGCCGGTAGTGATCACTGAGAACCCCTGACGCAGACGACGCCTTAACAGACTTTGTTTCCCCACATTCTGAAGAGGCCTCTTATTCTTGTTTTTGGAGGTGCGTGACACGAGAGCAGCTCACGCTAACACCGTGCAGGTAACCTAACCTTCTTCGTGTTCCAGTGTCATCAACGCAGTTCACGCTAACACCGTGCAGGTAACCTAACCTTCTTCGTGTTTCAGTGTCATCAACGACAACCAAGGCTTCTAATGAGAATCGTCAGGGGCTGTACTGCAGGTGCAACACAATATTGCGCCGAGCTCAAGAGAACGGAAATCATTACTTACTTAGCAACCCACTTCACTGTCTAAACAACTTCACCAGAGAGAATTGTCTTCATTTTCAAGATTATAAAATACCTTTGCATGACCGTAATTACAATATTTATTATTAATTTCTGTCCACTATAGTAACAGCAACGGGACTCAGTCACTTAGCTAATTGTTTGTTTAATTACAAAGCAGCCAACTGCTTTCTAGGACGTAGGTTCACTTTTATTTATCCTTACTAGTACATTTAAATATCATACACTGACATGATTAAATCTAGTGGTAGTATCTATCGATTGCAAACATTTCATTCTACAATTGTGTAGAAGTAATAGTAATAATTCTCTATCCGTGAAATGTGATATGACGGAACATCGTGAAGTACTCGCTTTGTCGCACGAGGTTAGTACGAACTGGAATAACAATCAGCTCAGCAGTCTTCGAGTCCAGAGAACAACCTGCGTTGTTGGTATACGTGCATAGAGGGCGTCTTAGTCCTACACTAAATGTAGTCACTATATATTTATAACACTTGAGCAATTTTCTTTTAGTAATACCATATTCCTCCAAAAATACATTCGTGTATCGAATCCACTCGACTAATAGATTTGCAGGGCCGACGACGAACAAGGTGGACTTCGGTTATTCTCAAAGTATGGAAACATTTCCCTGAATGTCTGATTTTTACAGTTTAATATATATATATATATTTATATGTATATATATTACAAGATATATTTACAAATCCATACAGCTAGGCATATAACTCTTCTCGTGACCCTGTTGTAAGCTTCGACTGCTCTGCGGGTTGATGGAGTGATCAAGCTATGGTAGCATCTGCAGTTGAGAACGAGCATTGCTTCCTAGAAGGCCTACGCGTGTCAGCCTCCGTGCCATGGCGCGTAAGGGCCAGTGACATGAGTGCCGGGGTTATGACGCTGCTGACACCACGTGGGGGTGGGATGTACTGGAGGGGTTCGGGGACGGGTGGAGTCCGGGAGGCGAGGAGAAAGGTGGTGTGGGAGTGGAGACTGGTAGGGTGGGTGTGGAGGCAGGGCTGTTTGGTGCGACGGGTGGAGGGGAAGAGGAGAGTGATGAGGGCCAGGACTGTAGGGTGGGGTTAACCCGAACGATCCTACAGGGTAAACTGGATTATTGCCAGCGCCTGCACTGCCGGGAAACGATCCACCGGGGTTGTTTACTTGGCCCATGGCACCGCTGCTGTTCATGGGGTTGCACATGCTGTTAAAGCCAGCATTTCCATAGTTGGCACCCATGCTGTTATGACTGACCGAAGATCCATATTGTTGTAAATGATAAGGTGACAGGTTGGCTCGGCCTTGGTAAGGATTGAACTCTTGCAGCACTGTATTAAATGGCATTTTTCTTTGCATTCCCACCATTTGCGGGCTCGGATACATATGAGAGGCTTCTTGCTGTTGCCCCATGCCGCCCATCCTGTTGTAGAGATGGTCGGGCGTTAAGGCAGGTCTCTGATAGCGCTGATCCAGTGTTGCGGCACTGGTAACGTGCGCCTCCGCAGGTCCCTGCACTGGCATAGCGTACGCCACACTGCCGATGCTGGAAGAACTGTTGGCACCTGCGCTCGAGATGCTGTTGATGCCACCAACACCCGTGGAGCTACCGCCAGTCCCACCAGGGCTGTAGGGTCTACCCGTGCCTACGAAGGAGGGAAGTGGTTTGTGGTAGCTGGCGTAGCTGACTGGAGGAACCCCAAGGTCGGAGACGTAGCCGAGGTGAGCATTCTTGGAAGGGTACACACTCGTGGGCTTGTGGTGAATGTCGTGGCCGTGTGGGTGAGGAGAATGAGGAGAACCGTGCGACTGGGGAAGTGAGACGGGGGATGGTCGAGGCGAATGGTATTGGTGGGGAGATTGGTTAGGGTGCGGCGAGGGTTGTGAACTAGTGGGCTGCGTATTGAGAGGAGACTGACAAGGTTGATTCATCTGTGGTTGTGGTCCCAACGAGAACGAATGGGGAGACTGTTGAGAAAAGGAAGAAGGCAGGTGACCGGGCATGGCAGTGCCCGATTGTGGCTGAGGGTTAGGCGATGGATGCGGCAAAGAACTCGAGGACGAATGCATTGGGGATGGCTGTGGGAGAGGGGATGCCTGGGTGAAGGGAGATTTTAGAGAATGTGGAGACATCTGAGACATGGGCGAGGGATGGGGCGACAACTGAGATCGGGGAGATTGAAGAGGGTGAGGCGAGCACTGGAGCGGGTGATGTGAAGGAGAGTTTTGAGGGCGAGGGGAAAGTAAGTTTGCTTTTTGTGTATTTTGTGATGCTTGTGACTGCGGTAAGTCTATAGGATGATCTGAAGTAGTACTTGTACAAGGAGAGCTTGGGATATCTAGTTTGATTCTTTTATTGTTGTTGGTAGCAGACCAACCATCTGCAGGCGAGGTCTTCTTACTATTTGAATCGCAAGCACTATCTGGCGTTGCTGCTAAAACTCTCTCTTTTCCATCAACCATATCAGGAAACACAAAGCCCTCCTTGATCATTTGCTTCCGTTTTCTCGGGGAAGGCTCAATCTTGCCTTCTTTTATCAGCCTGTCCATCTCCACTTTTTTCTTTTCCATCCTCGCTTCGAATTCTTGAGCTCCGTGGTTACGGAAGATCAGGTTCTTGTGCTGGTAGAACACGAGGCTGATCCTTTTGGGGTCGCGGCGGTCAGGGTGTTTGAGGGCCGTAGTTGCGTGCAGCTCGTGCTTGGCGCACTCAAACAACACGGAGCCGTGTGACAGCGCGATCGCCACTCCACCTATTGACGGGTCAGAGAAGCTCGCGAGGTTGTCACTGTATTTGATGATGGTAGACTGAGGGCTAGGTGGGCCGTTTCGCATGCTGCTCTGATAGCTCTGCTGGTTAACATCATAGCTATTGCCGGGAAAGCTGTTGTAGCTACCGCTGCCGCTGTTAGGGTTCGGATTGCTGCCACACATATTGTTCTGTGGTCTAAAATCTGTTATGTTATTAATTGAATTTTGAGAAAAGGAAGGATGGAATGGATGGTTGTAAGGATTTTCCCTTTGATTACGAAAAGATTGATTGCAATTGTATTGTTGTTGGCTTTGATGCGTATTGCTATCGTGTGAATGCTGCTGCTGCTGTTGTTGTTGCTGCTGCTGCTTTGTAAGATGATTGGATGATGTAGAGGTCATGTTAGGAACCGATTGGTGGGAATTGCCGTGTTGACTGTTACCTAATTGGTGGGAATTGCCGTGCAAATTAGTCGTTGATTGTTGAGCATTCTCAGAGTTGTAACACTCGATTTCGGCCTTCCTAATAGCTTTTTCGATCGAGTTAGAAACTGACTTCATAACTTCAAGAGACACTTCTTTAGATTTGTTCGATACAATGCTCTTTTGAGTCTCGAAGGGCGCTCGGTGCTTTGTCTTCTTGATGACATATTCTATAGTGTTCTGAATAGAACTGATCGACGAAGAATTCTGCTGCTTAGCGCGATTATTTTTGTTGGTTACAGATCCGCCTCTACTCGACTTATTGTTCTGGGAAGTCTTAGTAATGCCAGAATTGGACCATTTACCGCTCAGGTTAAGGTCACTCGTCTGAATAGTCCCGAGCTCTGGAGTGCTAGGAGCCTGACCCCCAAACTCCCCTTCTCTGCAGTCACCCCTGCTGTAATCTACATTAAAAGTGTTAGCTGCACATTCGAGACCGTTGTTTATCGATGTCGGAGTAAAACGATCTGGTATTGAGGACTTTACGCTTGAACAACTCTCACCAATGGATGAAAGCTGCTCTTCAACACTCGACAACAATTTGTTCTCTTCGTCATTCGATGGATTCGTTTTTGTACACGATTCATCTGACGAAGTTGGGAATGAGGTCTCCGAGTTTGTCGACACTGCTTCGTTACTGCAAGCATCGTCAGACGTTACGGGCTGAGATGGCCCTTCAGATGTTTTCTGTCCGATTTCTTTATTAGAAGAATGGGAATGAGGTGACAGCAGAGGCATTTCAGGTGATGTGCTGCTTTCCAGCTTACCTGGAAGAGTGGTTTTCTCTTCACTCTGCGACCTTTCTTGGAACGCATTGTCAGTATCGGCCGCTGGTTTCAATTCATCCGATTCCTCGATAGCATCGGCTAGAGGCACTTCTTCTACCATCACCGCCTCATGGCTATCACAGTTGTCTTCGCGCCCTCCATCCGACGCTACAGTCATACCGGTAATCTTGCCAGAGGTGTTCTCATTACCAGGAGGCGAAAGCTGTGGCATCTGTGGGGAGGCCCTCGGCGCACTCGCATCTACTATGTTCGGCACTGCAACCATTGACTCGTCCTGGCTGCCAGGACTGGTGGTCACCTCGCTAGGGTCAGTTGCGGTCACTTCGCTGGTGCTGTGGCTACTGCAGCCGGTGCTGTCCATGTTTGGACTCGCACAACCGCTCGAGTTGTTGTTACATGAAGGGCTTCTGACGTCCCCGAAGCTGCTGCCGCCCGCCTGGCTGCCGTCGCCTACGGCAGACTCAGGCGATGATTTTGTATTTTCTTCAGCAACAGCTTTATCCGCCACTGCTTCGCTGTTCTCTAAGGGAGGCTGTTGAGGGCTGCTGCGTCTGTCCTGAGCGTCCTGCTCGGTAGTGATGAGCGCAGCAGCGTCCTGGGTGAGCTCCTCCGAGGTGAGCGGTGTGCTGCTACCGTCGATCGCTGGACTTGCCTCGTCAGCCCTGGATATCTCCGGACTGACAGGACTATTTTCATTGGCCTCGGCAACGGATGCTTGGGGAGAACTTCTGCTGCTAGTTGTGTTGTCAGCTTCAGGTGTACTACTGGTTGTTGTGGTGTTAGCACTATTGCTCCCACTACTAGAGTTATTTGTACTAACGTTCTGGTTACTTGAAGTATCCTTATTGCTAACATCTAACTGATTGTTCACAGTGACAGAAGAAATATTTGAACTAACAGAATTGTTGGCTAAATTAGTTGAATTTGCAAGAGAAGAAGAAGAAGAGCTTGAATTCGTTAACCCGGATGGTGGTGTGATAGTGTTGTCTATGGCACCACTATCTGGAATAATGCTCTTAATGGTGGTGGCAGCAAGGGTTGTAGGACCAGCAGTTTGATTGGTTGCATCCCTGCTTGAGTCGCTGCCTCCTGAAAGATGTCCAGAAGAAAGTTGTGCTGGGGAAGCAAGAGGGGACGGAATGGGGCTAGGGGATGACGGGGTCATTTGGGGGGTGAGACAAGGTATTGAGAAAGGAGATGGACAAGATAGGGGAGATGGGGGTAATCTAGGAGCAGGGGAAGGAGGAGGAGGCATGCTGTTGTGGGGAGTGGCGGGGAGTTCCTCTCCACTTTCACCAATGTCTTCTCCACTTTCACTCATGATTTGGTTAGCAATCGAAGCAAAATCCATAAGTTTTCCACCTTCAGGGCAACTGCCAAACAGGTCGAAACTATCGTTCAAAGTGTTGTCAGAGTCCGTGCCCATATCTGCGCCGATGTCCATCAGCCATGTGTAGTCTGAATCATTAAGGTCCACGGCATTCATGATGAGGTCCATGTCAACAGAGGACGGCGAAGGTGATCGTTTCATGTCGGTATCACCCAGCATCTTGGGTGAAAACGGAAGTTCCAATTTATCGTCGGCTCCACTGGAAGAGGAGCAGTTTTCCGAGTCGGTCCCGCTGTGCTTCTTATCCCTTGATCCTGCTTGGCACTTAGCACCACCAACAAAGTTTTTACTATCGTTATCATGAAGCATGGAAGAATTGTTGCTGTTGAAATACATGTTCTGAGAAGTCTTTTTCCCATCGAAGCACATTGTACCTCCTCCCATCATGCTCTTGTTCCTTATCGAGGGATTGTACCCAGGGTAGCCTTTCATGTCCATCCCAGGACTCGAACCGTTTGCCATGGCCATCATGGCTGCCATGGCGGGCTCTGACAAGCCATCAGGGGAGTAGCCAAGCCCCTGGCCACCAGGTCCTCCTCGGCCCCCATGCCCCATCCTGCCCCCACGAGAGCCACGTCCTCTTCGCCCTCCGCGAGCTCTATTGGGCGTGATGCCCCGAGCCAGCAACGTCCGCGCACGGCACGATAACATTGGCTCGGTGCGTAGCCGGAGCTCACATGGATACCTGGCAGGGAGAGCAAGTGCCGGAGTCAAAACAAGAGATAGTATGCACGTCTTACATAAGGAACATGAGTTGCACGTTTGAGAGCTTGCCGTCGTTAACCCTCAAGCGTGAGAGGTGGCGGCTGAGTTTAAGTTTATGCGTTACATTGAATGTAAATACAGATCATCAAACCGGATAACATCACCCCGGATAAACTGGACTGTTTTTAATACCAAGAGGTATTATAAAATATAAATTGAAGCACCAAACAGTTTTAAGATTGAACGCTAATAAACTTACCTGTATGGTCACTAAACACAAATCTCATAGCTAGTAGCCTATGCTTGTTCATATATTTCAAATGACTAACACTAGTGGCCATGCCAATTGACACATCTTTTATTATTAGGTAGCTAATAATTCATGGTTTTGGAGAAAAAATGTAGGTGCATCTACTGGTGAACTACGATGCCACCGCGGCAAAGCAGCATCGATGCCCGTTCCAACTCACTTTGAGAGTATATCGAGCGCACCCGACTGCTTCTTCTGGTCGAAGTCTACTTCCGTCTCGCCTTCGTCCTTGTTGGGGGCGGCATCAAGGCGATAGAGCGGTAGCACATGCAGCTGCTCGTCGTCGGCCTTCTCCATCCCCCGGTGCTTGGTCAAGGTAACAACCACCGTGCACCTGAGTGAGTTAAGTTATGATGCAATCACCACTTTGGAAATGACCATTACATAACCTTAATTACTTGTGAGCAGTCATACCTGTCTAGTTTGGTTCATATAATACTATACATTTAATATACGTGCTATAGCCATATGAAAATTTTTGCAGTGTGGGATCTAACGATGCAGGGTTTGACACGTCAGTTTTGAATCATGATTTTTTTATTTAGTCATTTGCAATTGATTCTATCCTAATGACAACGTGGAACTTCTTTTAATTTGAATATGTCAAGCTACAAAATAATTACATTCAACCACAACTCTTCAAAATGAACAATTTTAGACGAGTTTATTCAACGTTCTCTTATAATTGATAACTTTTCTCATACGCTCCCGTCATTGGTTGTTTCATCCCATTCTAGGTGTAGCACTCATTGCAGTAGACTCCTGCCTGGGATGTTTTCATCCCATCCTAGCAGCTTTACCCACTGAATATTCCTGACCGGTATGTTTTCATCTCATCCTACTCCTCCTTTCATCTCATCCTACTCTCCCGCCCGAATGTTTTCATCTCATCCTACTCTCCCGCCCAGTACGTTTTCCTTCTTTCCAAATCCACCTCACCCTCTGAACTATTCTCCCGTCCGGTATGTTGCATCGTATCAGCCTCACATCTCTTCTTTCGCCTGGAATGTTTAGAGCTCATCATACTCACCCATTGTTCATGTTATGAAAGTCCTTGTGACTGTGCGCACAGAAGTCCATGCAGGCAGTGACTCCTGTCCAGGGGCGGCCAGGCTGCTTGCCCAGCCGGCACTCGAGGCTGTCGTCTTCCATGGCCGTCTGGTTCTGGTACGACTTGGGCGCCATGCTACGGTACACGGGCGCAAGTCGTGTGCTGAGGTCTTGCAGCTGCTGCTCCAACTCGCACTCCTGTGGTTGGCAACCCAAGGTTGTGATAAATAATAAAATACGTTTATTCACGAGATACCTCGCGGTATTCTGGTGTTTTACAAAGTTTCCTAACTCTGTATTACGCATTAAATTCAGGGTAAAATTGTATCGCGTAATGGAACAGGTTACAAATAAGACCAGCCGGTTCCCTGACACAAATGAGTAGGTTCGTGTCTACCTCAGTTCCATAATACATCTTAACTACAGGGTACAACTTTAGCAGCCGGCAATTGGCCGATAGGGTGTTAGCACGGCGTGTGATAGAAAATTACAAGTTCTATGGATTACGGGTCGCAAAAAAATAATAGTTCTGGTCACACTTAACATCACAGTATTATTTCAAGAGCAGGTCACAGTATTAATTCAAGAGCAGGTCACAGTATTAACCCAAGTGCTGGTCATGGTTTTTGTTGGTGCTAGTAATAATCCTAATCACGATGATGGTCGCAGTTACCATCGCAGTACTGGTCACAGTTATCATTAGAGTAAGTCATAGTTATAATTAAAACGATGGTGACACGTTGTCTTCAGTTTCGGCCGTAGTTATCATCAGAGCACTGGTCAGTTATTGTCAGAGAGTTAGTCTTAGTCATCATCACAACGCTGTTCAGCTGAGTGTTAGCCATAGTTATCACAGTGCTGGTCAGCTGAGTGTTAGTCGTAGCCATCAGTAGTTACTATATCTGCGAATATGCTCTTAGTGAAGGAATAAGATAGGGCCTAATTAGACGTGGGGAGGGGGTTGGCTGGAGTCAGGCGGGCGGGACCGGAACTGGTTTTAGCTGGCGGAAGTAGTGGACGGACGGACGGACGGCTTCCGGATTACTCGTAAGGTATGTTGATAGCTAATGTAAATATATGTTAATAGGTTATATAAGTAGGAAAATATTGCATGAAAGAAAGAGCGCAACTTGGCTGTTATTTGCCACCCGAAAGGAGAATAGCTAGAACCGGTATGTGAATGTCTAAGTGCGTGTGTGTGTGTGTGTGTTTGTGTGCAGCGACTATTAGGAGAGTTGTTGAGGCGTCCAAGACAAGTTTCAGGATATTTTAACTAAATATAAGATGCAAATGAGGTAAATAAAAAGTCAAGCAAATCAGGATGGGAGAGAGAAGAAGAGATAGTAAAGGGTAAAGAAGAGGAGAGTTCAAAGGAAAATAAGGGCGTTCACCCCCTCCGGTTGGGCTGTGACTCCGACCGGCCCATGAACCCAACAGATGCCTAGAGGGAAAGTTCAGTAAGAATATCGTCGTCGGAGTGGTTTAGTCTGTTTTCATAATACATAGTTCCTCGTATCGTGTTGAGAGTAGGGTGCTCATCAACTTTTACAGGTATATTATTTAATTGGTTTAGGTTCTGAATGTTCCTACTTTGCTCCTCATCTTTCATCTCTAACAGGAGGTAGCCACTCTTAAGCTCATTGATGCGCTGCGGGGGTCCCCCCAGTGCAGCGCGGAGTTATCGATTAGCTTGAATAGTATTAGTATCGGCCAGGTTCTCTCCCGAAATTGCCTTGACAGTGAAGAACTTAGTGTAGTTTTTATTTTGAAAAAGATTTTCACGTATTTTCTGATTTTCAACGTATCGTTCATGGGGTTGTACACGATTGCGGCGGCTTCTCCCAGGCCTTCGTCGGAAGCAGCATGTACCGCACCCGCGTTACGGTCGTGTGTCTTGTTTTCTAAGTCCACCCCAATCCATCAGGCAGCCTGGGATGGAGGGGGTTTACGTCGACTATTTGGGCGCGACCGCCAAGTGATAACGGTGTTGAAGAGCGTCCACAAGATAATGACGCTGATACGTCATTATTTTGCGATAACCGTTGTTGTTGTTGTTGTTGTAATAGTCGTTGTTCAGAAGAGTTGTCCAATGGAGAAGTCTGGGTCGTCAACATTTGCTGAATTTCTATTAAAGAATCTATGAGGGTTCCGGGGGGCCCTCTCAACATGCCCACGCCCACCTCGGAGCGAATATAGCAAGTGTTTTCTGTCTCTTTCAACGAACATTACTTGTGAGCTATGTGAGGTTCGTTTAACCTGCAACTCAGTATTCCGACGGTTAAGCAAGACCTTCCAACAGCTCTACCCCAGCAACGGGTTCGCTGAAGGTTGTCCCACCTCTCGGTCTACCACATCGCAGAGGCCTGATGCAGTCATATCATTTACAGCGTTGTCCGTCGTCAATTTTGCTACCATGGCCACCTTGATAGTTGGTGGGTATAGATTCAAGAAAACATGCACCCACAAAAAATATATCAAAAAGAAAGTAATTACTAAAATAAATATATAAAGCAAGAGAAAGGCTTACAAAAAAAGGATAACAAACAGAAAGTAATTAACAAAAGAAATATATAAAGCAAGAGAAAGGCAAGAGAGAAAAAAGTGAAAAAAATTACGAAAAAAATACTATGGGGGAAGTTGTCAAGAGAAGAAGGGAGATAAGTTAATGCAGTTTCAACAAAACAAACAAGGTAAAAGGAAAAAACAAGGTGAAAGCATTATCAGGAAAGGGTAGAGAAGGAGAGATAGTGAAGAGTAAAAGGGTCCGAAAGGAAAATAGGGTGTTCAACCTCCGGTTGGATCGTGACCCGTGCGACCCGTGAACCAGTAGAGCTTTAGGAGGGGCTGTCATCACAGTGCTGTTCAGCAGTGTTAGTCGTAGTCATCATTACAGCGCTGTTCAGCTGAGTGTTAGTCGTAGTTATTACTGTGCTGGTCTGCTATTATCACAGCGCTGTTCAGCTGAGTGTTAGTGCAGGTCGCAGCATCAACTATAATGCTGACGACCGGTTCAACTAAAGCACAGTGACTCAAGCTATGGGAAGTTTCTCACCTGAGCGTCGTCTGTAAGCTTGAACTTTCTGGTATTTTTGGAGCGGGCAAACTTGCACGTGTTGTAGTACATTGACCAGGAGCAGCCGAAGCTGTACGAGGCTCCACTGCGCTGACCATCCAGACCCTGACAGATGCACGTTCGCTCGTCGTTACTACCACATCTGCAGGAAAGAGATATGATAAGACAGTGAGGGATTAGGTCAAGGGGGTTGGAGGTTAGTGTCACAGGACAAGCGGTTGAAGTGAACCAGGAAGAGGGGAAGGAGGGATTGATGTTATGAGACGTGGTGGAGTGAGGGCGGATGCGGTCAACGAGACAAGGTGGGAGCATGTGAAGTAAATGCCAGCTGGCTTTAGTTGGGAGCAAGGGTTTTGGTCCAGAAGGGTTTGGAGCCACGGGACAGAGGAGTTAGTACAAGAAGAAAAGGGATGGGGTTCAAACAGCAAAACTGAAATGAAGCTAAGAATGAACAATTTGCAACCCATTCTGATAGGAATGACATTGGAAAGCCAATGCAGGTATTTCGGTCATCATCAACAGGGTAGTGACCATGAAATCATGAGCTGTAGATGCATTAACATTCATCACTTGAATAATCAAATCAATACATTCATAGATTTGACAAACGTACGTATTTTTCCTCAGTAAAATTAGTATACATTGATCGTCGCTAAGAATTTAACCAATACTGGACAAAAGTTTATTTGCCAGCAGAGCAACAGGTGTGCGAACGAAACGACGGCGCAGCTGCGCAAGGCAACTCACACGTGTAGCCATGACAGTCACCTACTTCGGGCACACGCGGTCACATCACGCACTCACGTTCATAACACGCACACGCAGCCACATCGTGCACGCACGCAGCCACATTGTGCACCCGACCACATCGTGCACGTGGCAATGCAACCACGTCGCGCACATGCGGCCAAATTACGCACAAACGGCCACATCACGAACAAACGGTTACATATCTGGCAACATAATGAAGACACAGTCCCACACATGCGCACGGCATTATAACGCCGCTACTCCACTCATACGCTGCAGGACAAAGCAGCGACAAGAGCCATCACACTTTTTAACACAACAGGAGGTACTCACGATGCTAAGAACGTCTTACGAACACAATCATTTGATAATATATCATCGAAACACAAGCAACTGAGCAGTACTGCGGTACTAGTCAGTTGCGAGGAAAGGAGTATAGCAACAAAACACGGACATAGTCAGCAAAAAACACTAGTTTCTTCATTGGAGAGTGGTGCTCAATGTATTTTCTAGCAAATTTTGATGAATTATTTCGAGAAGGGATGAGTGTCACACCTTCTCTCGGTGGGGCTGGCATAGGCGTTGAGCTTGTACACGAGGCTGGAGTAGAGGTCGTCCGCGATGGCGTCGTGAACGCCCTCCCAGGCAACGAGGGCCACGACGATCCACGAGGCGGGGCACGTGTGGTGCAGGCGACGCTTGACCACGCCCAGCACCTTCTCCTCCGAGCTACCGCGGCGAATGATCTGCAGGAGCATTCGCGAAGTAAGGAGGAGGGAGTAGTGTACGGAACAATGAAGACTGTGCATAAGGAAACGATTAAAACGTAGACGATACATGTATCAACCATTTTTTACTGGCTGAATCATTTGACACAGCTAGACCATAGATGTAGAAACTAAATATCTGTCAAAATCCAAGAAAATGTGATTGCACCTACTTTTGCTCGTGGAATTCAATTTGGAATAATTTCTTCGATTGTTTTTTATCGTAGCAATATACTTTCAAGATTAAAATTAGGAGCATAAATAGCTGTATCATCTTCTACTCATGCAGCTATGGTTCAGCATGTCTTCCTTAACAATCATTATGTAGCGTATGCAGCAGTCGCACAGGGGCCGATTACTATACCCTCATGCGCGAACTTGCGACATGCGCTTCTGGTGAGCACTCACCCATTTGGCCATGGGGCAGCCCGCGTCCGTCTTGCCTTCTCTGCCGGTGTAGACCACCTTTTCGAGGCGTATTTGGTGCGGGGCGTAGCCAGTGCTCTCGTGCAGGGCCTGCCTGATCTCTTGCAGTGTCCGACCACTGCCGAGGTGGCTGTACACCGGACCACAGTCTGGAGTACCTGAGAACAAGAGTGCGTTATTGAAGACGTGTGATAACATTTCAATTAAATTCATTATAGTTTAACATTGGTTATACTGAGAACTATTAGCCATCTACATACTAATTCAAAAACCACTAGTCGGATTTAAAAGTGAAGATACATTATTAAAAATTAATCATTAAAGTAGCTACTTGTTAATAGGAAATTAGACTTAACAGTGAAAAAATAAAATAAATTCATAATCCTTAACTGAAAAGGCTAGCCAACGAATTTTCTAGCACTGATACACAGGGAAAAGTAGCTATTGGGCTAACGTGGTTAGGCCCTACAGTTGTAACTTTATAAGGGTAAATTAGGTTTGACCCATTCAGTTTCTATTGTTGGAACTGGGCTTTGATGTTGAACTAAACCGCCAGAAACCGCCAGTAAGGGACAATTATCTCACATATATGAAAGTGCCCCATCACACATAACTCGTTTCAGCAAATTCAGTATTAGCTGCCCTTACGGTACTTGTTACCTATATTTCAGGCATCTGTCACCACACCAAACAACTACCCATTGTTAACAGCTCAAACAATTATATTTTACAAACGGTAACTATTATTCAATGTCTAGGACGCTTACGAAGCCTCTAACAATAAGCCAGGCAGCTATTGCTCAAAGGGCACCTATAACTCCTGCATGTCGCTGGATGCCTATGAGGCCTGTAACTGTTAGCCAGGCAGCTACTGCTCAAAGGGCGTCTATAACTCCTACATGTCGCTGGACGACCATGAGACCTGGAACTGTTAGCCAGGCAGCTATTGCTCAAACTGTACCTATAATTTATGCGTCACTGGATGCTAATAGAGCCTCGTAAGTATTGGTCAGGTAGCTACTGCTCAACCTGTACTCACGTCACTGAACGATTATGAGGCCACTGTTAACCATAACTGCTCAAATGCCTCAAGTACTGCTGGAACATTATAATTTCCGCATATGCAAATGACTGACGTACCAGGCGGCACAAGGCAGGAGCACTGCGGCACCAGCAGCTCGTTGAGCCTGATCCTCTCCTTCAGAAGGCGCGCCTCTTCCGCCCGTAGCAGCTCGTCGAGGCGGGGGGCGGCCCCCGACGCTCCCCCATCATGCCGAAGGGTGGGGATGTTGCAGGGAGCAATTGGCTGGTGGATGCTCCTGGAGGTGGATGAACTGTGATCCAGGCCGTCTACTTCCATTGGGGTGGGAGCAGCGTGATCGCCTCTCATCGCTGAAATGGCATGTTCCGAGGGGTAAGAATGTCCGGCTTTCGTCACTAGGGCAGCCGTTTCGGATTTGGGGGAGTTTTTCAGACTCTCGATCGAGGATTTGTCCTTGGATTCAATCTTCACTTCGTCCTCTTTGACGGCGGGCTGAGAACACAAGCTGTCCGGCTTCAGTTCAATGTCATTGAAGCTCTCTTCCACGGCCTCAGATTTGATTTTGAGTTCACTTTTGACCTTAGAACTGAGGTCGTTAAAAGAAAGAGGATTGGTGCTTGGGGAACTTTCGTGAGGTGAAGATGAATTGTCGCTGCCGACATTAACTGCCTCAGTTTTTATCGAACTTTGTACGATATTGTCTAATTTGGAGTCACCCTTGCTATCAGCAACCTTACATTCTTCTTCAGCGGAAGATGTGCTTTCTTCCAAACCACTGTCAGGAAAAGATTGACTGTTAGCACTAGCTGGATCAGCTGCAGTTGTATATTCCTTCGTGAGATCTTGGTCACTTTTAGTCTCGCGCTCTTTACTGTCATCAGCAGGAACATCACTGGAGCAATCTCCTGCCGCATCAGCAGAATCAGTTCTAGCGTCAACTTGGTCACCATCCCGTCTTTTCTCCTCCACCTCATCCCGCGTTTCAGTGCTCTCCCTCGAACTAGGAGCCGTTTTATCTAATGCGGAAGGAACAGCATAACTTCCATCTCCCTTTCCTCTTCCCTCGGACGCGACGGAGGTGTCTGGGCCAGGGTCTTCTTGCTTGACCGGGGAGGCGATGTCTTTAGGAGTATCTTCTCTAATGGCATCGTCTTTCATCGCCTCTTCTCTGGCCCCATGACTAAGAGGACGGTCGTCGGCAGCAGAAGTGTCCAGACTGGCGTCAGCATCCTGCCAGAGTTCTCTCGAGTCAGAGTTGGGTGTTGGCTGCAAGCCGTCGCCACAGTTGGTTTCAGTCCCCTTTCCTCCAACGCTGCAAGGACCAGAATGCATGGGGGAGCTGCTTGCTCTTTCCTCGACGCTGTTGTTACTTTTGTGAAGAGTCTGCTCACCAGCACTCTCCGTATCCCTACTGGTTACGCTAGGTGAAGCAGAGCTGGTGTAGTTGGTGCGGTCAGCGTCTCCGCCGTCACTGTAGCTGACGCTGCAACTGGTGGGTACGTTTCTGTAACTCACGTTGCAGCTGCTCTGAGAGTTGTTGTAGCCGACGCCATTACTTCCAGAAGCTTCATGAAAGCTGCCAGAAGAATTGTCGCCAACTCCGCTGTAACTGACACTACAACTGGGGAGGGAGTTGCTATAACTAACGTTGCTATTGCTTGAGACGCTGCCATAGTAACTGACTGGGTTTGATGTGCTAACACTACAACTGCCGTAACTGTCGGACACGCTGTTGCTGACACTACAACTGTCAAAACTACTGGGGACTCTGCTGCTAACACTACAGCTGCTATAACTTCCAGGAAAGCTATTACTGACAGTACAACTGTTAAAACTTCCTGAAAAACTATTACTTACACTACAATTGGTATAACTTCCAGGATGACTGTTACTGACGCTACAGCCGTTAAAACTTTCCGACGCGCTGTTAGCAGCGCTACAGTTGTTAAAACTTTCAGGAACATTGGAATTACTACTAAATTTTTTAAAAGTCTCAGAGCCGGCGACTGGAGCACCGTTACAGCTGCTATAACTTTCAGAGACGTTGCTGCTACTGTTACAACCATTAACACCACTCTCTGGAACGCAGTTGCTCACGCTACTATTGTGGTAGTTGCCGGGGAGACTATTGCTAAGAGTAGAGGTACCAAAGCCGCTGTTGCTGTATGAAAGGGATTCGCTCATGTTGGTCCTTTCGCTAAAGAGCCTCTCTGAACTGCACTTCAGGTCATCCAGTGCTATGTCCGGCAGCTCGTCTTCTAACTCTCTCTTAAACGACTGTCTTCTACCATCAATTTCCATACCTTCGATTTTATCTAACACACTAGGGGAGTGCTCCCCAAGCTCCTTTTTAACATTAAAGTAATCAGGGCCTAGTTTACTCTCTCCTAAACTGTTGTGGTCGTGGGCGTTCTTAACACTGTTCTCTCCGAGTCTGTGAGCGGGAATAATCTGGCTGTTGGTGCCTCCCAAGCAGTCCCGCATCAAGCCGTCCACTCCTGCCTCCTTCTTGATGGCTCCAATGCAACCTTCCTGCTTCATGGGATCATCGCTTACGTCGAGCCTGTCAAACTTGAAAGGAGGAACTTCTTCCTTTAGGTACTTCATAACCGAGAAGGATTTGCCGTCTATAGAATGGCCTTGTTCCTGTTGCCTCGACATCAGCATTTGGTTCTGCATCTGCTTTTGTCTGAAGAGGTGTTGCTGTTGCTGGAAGTGCATCTGCTGTTGCTGGTGGATCATGTGCTGCTGCTGTTGGTAGCGAGGGTCCTGCTGATGGTAGCTTTGCGCCATCTCCATCTGCCGATACTGCATGCCAGGAGAGTGGGGCATTCCGGCGGCATGAGGCATTCTGGAGGGGAAGGGCTGGGGGAAATGCATGCGCTGACCCCCGCCAGGGAAGGTCGCACAACGCTCCTGGAATTGCTGGTATTGCCACGGGAAACTGGGCGGGGGTCCCCCCGCACCCATGCCGACCACTCCGGAGGGTGCCATACCCGAGGGCGCAAACTTGCTGGGCATGAGGGGCATAGACCCGCAGCTGGCTGTGGCCGTGGTGGTAGTGGTGACGGTAGTGGTGGTGCAGGCTGAGCCGAACATCAGTGGCTGAGGGACGGGGGCTGCCGCAGCCACTGCTGCTGCTTGGGCTTTGGGCTTACGGGGGCGGGACTTACGTTTAGGGGCGGGGGTGGGCTGAGGCGGAGGTGGAGGGGGCGGGGGAGCCTGTTGTTGTTGCTGCTGCGGTTCTGATCCAGATGCTTGTTGTTGAGAAGTAAGCTGTTGTCCCTGAAGTTGTTGCTGCTGCATTCTTGCTTTCTGATAATTCTCTAAATGTTGCTGCACTGCACTATTAGTACATGACGGATCAGGTTGAGGTGACTGTTGCTGCTGCTGCTGGACTTGCTGCTGCTGTTGACAGTGAAACTGCTGCAGCTTCTGCTGTTGCATTCTCTGAAGTTGCTGCTGGTGCAACTGTTGTTTCTGTTGCATCTGCGATTGCTGGAACTGCTGCTGCTGTTCGTGTTTGGGAGTGTCGGAATGGGGCCAGGCACTGCGTTGTTGCTCGAACATCTTCTCCTGTTGCCTCTGCTGAAGCTGCTGTTTGTCGTAGACTGAATTCGGCCAGATCTTTTCCGTTTGCGGAAGGCGCGGTGCCATAGAGGGAAACATCTTCTGCTGCTGTTCCTGCTGCAGTTGTTGTTGTCTAAGTTGCCACTGCTGTTGTTGCTGCTGAAATCTCTGCTGCTGCGGTGAAAGGAGCTGTTGAGGTTGTTTCAGATCTGACGACGATAGCATGTCATGTTTTTGTGATCGCATCTGCTGTTGCGTGGGATCGTAAAGCGAATGCGGACTAGAAAACATTGACGACATCTGGTGCTGATCTCCGGACATACCCAACACCGACTGCTGCTGATGATGATCGAGCGACTGCGGTGTTTTACTACTGCAGTCACCAACTCTGGTTGAGGACGCTGCTACTTCTAACGACGTCGAGTCGTGTAAGCCTCGTTGAAGCTGCAGCTGTTGTTGATGTTGTTGTTGGCCCAGTTGATGCGACAAGGCAGGGTCAGGAGGCCCCTCGGGTGGGTGCTGCTGTGCGGGCGCGGTGCTACTGCTGCCACCAGAGCTCTTGCTGTCGGCTTCTGCCGCTCTCGCGACAGCACCGCTGCTGTCGTCGGTGCTGTTGCTGGCGCAAGACCCGTGGCTGCTTGTTGTTGTTGATGTCCCGAGGGGGTGCGACGATGGCGGGGACATTTGCCCCCCATCAGCACACACAGGCCTGTCCACGGTGGGACTGCCGGTCCTCCTGGCCCTGCCAGGCCGAAAATCCGCCCCCCGATCGGGAGGGTACCCAGCGACTCCATCCGGAGGCACACCGGAAGGAGGAGCAGTGGTGTGGTCCCTCGAAGGGGGGACTGTCCCTCCGTCGGCAGCCAGCTGTTCGCCACTAGAGGAAGAGGAGGAGGCGGTAGTTGTAGTGGAAGAAATGGAGGAAGAATAAAGAGTCGCGGTGTGTGTGTGTGCTGCAGCCATCGACATGGAAGAACAAGAAGTAGAGGCTTGTGCACTAGGGACTACAGAGCCCGCGACGCTCTCTGTAGTCCTACAGGCTAAAAAATTCTGCTGTTGCATGCTGTTGGCAGAGTCGTGCAGCTGTTGCTGCAAGGCTGTGTCGTCAGCAACGGCTGCTGATACGACACTGCCAGAGAACCTCACCTCCCCCATAGTCTGTTGCGGGGAAGTGGGGGAACAGCCCTCCCCTTCACCCCCTCCCTGCTGCTGTTGCCGAGACATTAACATGTTCTTTAGCCTGGATTGGACACCACCACCGGGGGAAGTGCAGGGGGGCGAAGTCATGGGTGTAACCCCTCCTCCGTTGGACATACTGTTATTGTTTGTATTGATGGTGTCCCCAGAAGAGGTTAGTGATGGAGACGCTTCAGGTTGGTGGAAGACGCTCTGTTGCTGATGTTGACTCTGGTGATGTTGCTGCTGATGCTGCTGCTGTTGTTGCTGCTGCTGTTGTTGTTGCTGTTGTTGTTGTTGTTGCTGCTGTTGGTGATGCATATGCTGTTGCTGCTGCATGTGCTGCTGTTGCTGCATATGTTGCATGTGTTGTTGCTGTTGCTGTGTGTGGTAGTCAGTAGCCTGGTAGTGTGTAGTATGGGGGGCCGAGCCCCCCACCAGCCCGTTTCCCTGGGTATGTGCCGAAAGAAAGGCAGCGCTTGGGGACGCGCTGTATGCGGAGCTGTTGGAGTTGGTGTGGGGGGAGAAGTGGCCCTGAGGGACGTAGGCCGCGGCGCTGTCCGCTCCACCCGCTGCCGACGAATAGTGGTAGCCGTTGCTGTACTGGGCACCCGACGGAACCCCTGCACCGGGAGACGAAAACAATCCCCCTGAGTTGGGGTACTGGTGGTGAGGAAGGCCGGGGTGGGAGGAGGGTGCCATTCCAGGAGGGTGAAAGGCTCCCCACTGCCCGGGTTGGGGTTGTTCTGTGGGCCACACTGAGGGGGTAGAGTAGCGGGCGTCTCCTCTCATGAAGGCGGGAGATACCTGGTGGGGACTCAGCGTGTCAGGAGCCATAGCTCCTCCCTCGGTGGGGTCGCCCGCCCCGGGGAAGAAGGGCAGCATACCCCCCATGCCTGCACCGCGACGGTCCATCTTGTCTCCTCTCGGGGGCTGCGGACAGAAAAGAAACGCACGTCATTAGCAGCGGATCAAGGCAAGACTGAGGGTATATACCTGCCAACACCATCGCAGAGGGGACGCAGCGGGACACTTCTGTGATACGCTAGACATGAAATACAATGTAATTGGCTTAATTACCTTGAAATACAAGGATAATAAAATTGTAATACATCCCGAACCTGAGAGTAAAATTAATTTAACAAGCAGGTCCCCAGCTAGCTGCTTTGCTAACGCAATTGCCCCTCGGGTGCCCCAATTGGATGCCATAGAAGGTAGGCGAGCGCGGAGAAAAGTGCGATGGATCAACGCTATGAGCAAGTGTCTTGTTGAAGGCAGATATCGTCTCTTTAGAAATCCACATCATCAAGTCACTGATTGTATATGGACACTGAATTCATCAATGGAAAAACTTCAACCCTCGTCGAGATACGATCCCGTGTCGCAGGAATACGAGTCCAGAACTTTACCCAGTGGGTAAAGTGCTGGACTCGTATTCCTGCGACGCGGGATCGTATCTTGGCGAGGGCTGAAGTTTTTCCATTGATGAATTCAGTGTCCATATACATTTCTCCCAACGTTAATGTTGGTATATTCTCTCTCTGTAGCCGATTGTTATTAAAAAGTAAATTTGACATGGTTATGAACAGTGGATCCAGGAAGTAGAACATAGAAAAAACAAGACATCACCCGACACAGCGGAACGATCACGTCTCAAACCATTGTCTGTTACATGTAGAATATGAACATTGTTTGAGCGTTGGAGGCTTAGAACAACTGCTTGGGCAGGAGTAGTTTAGATCAGACTCCTTTCCCTAACTGGGTGGTTCGAGAAAACACTTGTGCGAGAAACCTTTGCAATCTTGTACTGCACATTATCATCTTTATAAAGCTGTATAGCAGGAGTGGGTGAGATCAGACTTCTTTTCCTAACAGGGTGGTTTGAGGGAAAACTTGTGCAAGGAGCTTTTGCAATCCTGTACTGTACATTGTCATCCCTACAAAGCAGTAGGACTAGCAATTCATAATGATAGTGTACTGGAAAATTGCTTACAAACGGTTACAGATTTAAATGAAGAAAAACTTTAGTTTCATCGTAGTAATCTACAGAAATAATTCAATTATACCTTATATGGAATGGCATGACACCTTCGAGACTGTGGGATGAGACCTTGCAATGATATTGAAAACTGCAGGAGGAGATACAAATAAACAAAGCAAATTTTAATAGAAAACGGATTTATATACAAGGTAGCTACCTAAATACATATATATATGTTGAATTGGAATGATGGAAAACTTTACATTTTATTGTAATACTTTGCACAAGCATTCATAAGTGTATTGCACGCCATGATATGAAAACTGAAGAAGGCATGACGGTCTAATAGAAGTCGACAATCACCTCCTACGACCTTTTAAAAAGTTTGTTGTATAGTAGCAATCAACGTTACCTGTACGCTGATGCATAGTATGTTATGATAGCTTCAAAGCTGTGTAAAGGGCTGCCACTAGGTTGCAGCCAAAAAAATGAGTTGGTGACCAAGGTGAAAAAAAAGTTACTTTAAAGTACCATTTTTTTGTTATTAAGTGACATTAGCTAAGTGACCCTGATATAGTTAAGCTTTCATTATGTTAGAAATATAATAAATAGGAAAGTGTGAATGTTTTTGGTAACGAATTACCATCAAGGACTATTCAACAGATTTCTAGATACATAGTACAACGATTCACATTAATACAATAATTCACATTTACGATTCAAATTAATTTTCAAGACTTTCATATTAAATTGAAGACTCTTAACCACTCAATAAAATAGGATTGTTTCTACTGTCCCCTACCAGCCAGTTGGATTGGAGTGAAAATATTTTTACTGATGAATAAATCTTAGGTTATGCATGATATTGCAATGATTGCTCACATAAAACAGTAAAAATAAGATATGATATCCTTCATTTGTAATTGATAAGTAAGTATCTAAAATTTGCTAATATCACTCAAATAAAATGGAATAATGTAATACTGGTACTCTTCGTCATAGAAGTTTATATATGAAAAATTATATAATATTGGATAAGGACTGGCTTATATTTGTAATCATATTATGGACTAAGCAGCTTTAATTGAATTCATAATTAAATTTAAAAGCCACAGATGTTTACATTTAAAATAAATGCCAAAAGGTTTGAAAATAATACTGATAGATCACTGGGACAAACATAAACTCTCACATTCAGTCTGAACTTATGATTTCATTATTGAGGCCAGCTATTAGCACTTTTATTAATATTTGGCAATGATTGTTGTGCAATTTTGATCAATTGATGATCGTTTCTTAGCTCGTTTTGTCTGTATTGAAGCAATTTTTTTCTGTTCTTGGGATTCATTGAAACTTGTCACTACACCAGCC
Organism: Gammarus roeselii; assembly: GCA_016164225.1. Taxonomy (NCBI): domain Eukaryota; kingdom Metazoa; phylum Arthropoda; class Malacostraca; order Amphipoda; family Gammaridae; genus Gammarus; species Gammarus roeselii. The sequence goes on along the minus strand of SDVV010001167.1, from coordinate 541 downwards.
ATCGTCAGCTGCGGCAGGTGTATTTCCTTCTCATTACCATTTTGGACAGCTTTTTACATGCCTCATTAGCTTCTTTCAGTAGGTAACCACATGCACCACACCAGACTTATGACAATACTCCTCTCTATTTTTTTTTTCAAAGCATTCAAGATCGTCGCGACTTCGCCGTCGTCTTGTTCCAACTTTCGTATAACTTCTTCCGCACGTCTTCGTGCTTCAACATCAGCTTGTTTTTATTGTCCCTTCTTTGCTCCAGATTTTTTGACTTCTTCTAGATGTTTCATATAGTTAGTTCTGTCTAGCAATCCTTGCCATGCTAAACAACTTGTTATTTGTGTTAATGAGATACGGCTTACTGGCAACATTTTTCAGAGCATGACAAGTCGTTATTTGCGCGTAATGTTCTCAGCAACATTGCTGATCTGTCACTAAGCAATACTGTAGCAAACAGGAAAAACCCACAACATTCGCACTTCCTTGACACAACGATGAGCATGCCTTAACAACTTGAGCAATAGTTGGATATTGAAGGAAAAATTGT
>SDVV010001166.1:0-26733 GCA_016164225.1 Gammarus roeselii | reverse complement strand
ATACGAATTGAAATCCTGGCAATCATATACTATCCGCTGTGTTATATCAAACGTGCAATTCACATTTAAAACTTATTGAATTCCATGCCAGGATACCTCCTGTTTTTCGCATTAACAATTGCGAGAACAGACGAAAGGACCCCTGGAGATAATGGATACGCACATCAAGGGCTGTCGGTGTCAGTCTACTTTGCAGAAATGACAGATTGACATAAACTTAGATGAATACGAGGTTAAAACCTGAGCATTATTATCAGCTCAATAGAAGTAGTAGCATGAGTTACAAGTAGACCACACTGAATTATATTGATAGAAGTAGTAGCATGAGTTACAAGTAGACCACACTGAATGATATTGATCATCCTTGGATGTTTGTGTGTGTTTTCTATGAATTGACGCACAACGCCTAACAGAAGGTTAAATTTTGAAACAGAAGCAGCTTCCCAGATTGGTCCATTCAACCTTGGCAATGATCACAAGATGAGATTTGATTACTAGACATGCATTTCAACGAGATATAAACAATTGATGGCTTCGTCTAGATGATAGCGGGTTCAACAAGTTCAGATATCGAGTCGATTGTCGGCATAATACGTTATTTTTTAGTGAAATGGTCCCATCCTGGAATTGAACGTCATTGCTTTAAGCCCTTTTATCTGAAATTCAACTTTATTCATCGACGAAATAACAGCTGATACGACATCAATTGCGCCAGATCTGGAATGTTCTCGACTTCGGGTTTTTTAAAACGCCTGTGATAATGCGGAATTTCCATTATACATCGTATTATCCTAAACCATTTGTAAAACCCACATTGACCTCCAGCTGCTGAGGATAGCCATCTATTAGTCGCTGTCGCCTCAGTCTTCTTCATTTCTCGCAAGAAAAGGTGCTTTATCGATCGCTATTAGTCGGTCCGTTTCCGGCGTGAAAACATTTCAGTCATCCGTCCAAACTGACAAAAAGTTTTCTGGTAGAGAAATCATAGTGAAGAAGTTAGGAAGAGGGCAAAATAAAGTTGTGAAAAGGAATGCGGTCTGATGGAAACCGACTGGGGTGAGAATTGCGGATAAATTTGTTATATTAATGCTACTGTTCTTCACTTAGGGTCACAATGATTTGCATCAGGTGTGCCAGTTCCAAGTAATGCATACAGTCTAATTGGCTTGATTAATTCAATATTTTTCTCTCAAGGAATCATGAGCTAAATGCATGTTGTCATGGTTCTTTAATACAAACATGGCGACGTTCATAACCAGACATCACTTTATCATATTAATTGATAATATTCATTCTGTTGTTTGTGTTGAGCATAAACACGAGACTACTCTACTTCTATCAGGTAAGAACATTTATTCCACCCGTTAACATATTTCTAAATCCAGTCGTTGCAGCTCCTTTCAACATCTACTGGAACAACACATTTTCAAAAGATATTTCGGGAGCTTCTCCGAACTGATTTCCAGAACCGAAGACAACACCAAGCAAAACGATGTTGTTGAATCAAGCAGTTGTTGAAGTTAACATCGTATTTTAAAACATGAAGTCAGAAGGAATGTCATGGTTGCAGTTTGTTTTGATCACATTTTTTTTCCTATAAACTTTTGTAAACATTTTTTATTTGCCTGTAGAATTTGGAATTTCGACGCTGTTGCATTGTAACAATTAAAATGTGCAATGACTTTTATTTATGCAGCAAGCGTCAAAAAGTTTTAGTTCATTTTAGTTTTAAATTATGGTATGTCAATTCAAAGCATATGAAAAAGTGAACATACATTCTTCTTAAATAAGCAAGACATTTTCGTTTGCGTCATTGATGCGCCGTAGTAGATATTTCCTTTTTTTTTGCAACTTTTAATCAATCATACTCTTCAAAAATTTTGTCGCTGATATTAATCTTCCTGGGTAAGATAACTTGAACTGGAAGGAAATATAACTGGGAATATCTCGGTGGATAAGTGTAGATTTTAGGGACAAATTGGTACAGACTTTGATACAAAATGCACATTTACCTTATGGCAAAATTACACAAATGGTAATTTTGACCTTAACACCTATTATTAAATACTCCTGGAATATAATGTTACTTCATATACTTTTCAAAGCAGTTTAGAACATGACGCCCTCAGACGGTCAAGTGCGCCGCCGTAGGAGTCTGGATACTACTGGGCGTTGCTCAGCAATAACGACTGAGTTTGAGGCTCAGCTCACTCTCTGGAATTTGGTCAATTACAAGCGGCCTAATTATTTAGACATCATTTCTCTTTTACAGGTTATGTCCTTTAAATTTCTTAACAAATCTCTCAATAAATCGTTTCGAATCATCCATAAATTGTTAGTAATCGATCATATTATTTTACCATTCATGAATTATTGCCGAAGTAGCGTATTACACGTGAGTGATGTGAGGGTATACATTTATGATGTCACCGAAATCTTCACAGTGTGAATTATTATATGAATTAACTAGATGAGCTTCATTAATAATTTGTAGCATGACAACGATGAACAATATATCCGCCAACGAATGGTTTTGCATTCTGCTTGTAAGCGAAGTGAATGGGTAATAAATCCACAACGTAAGAGCATTAGTGTAACCTTCAATTTCAGAGGGTCATTCAGACCACGTGCATTGCACGGATATTTTTTTATCCTTTCTCGCAATCTGCATCTGAAATAGGAGGACATAACTCGTCAAGTTTGTGTGTGGAAGGAAGATTATGTATGAGGGTGAGGTTACGTCCCAAATTGAAAATTGAAGTGGGATAGAAATAATTCCAAGACTGGTCTAGAGTTAGCTGAGACTACGAATAATTTAAAAATGAAGAAGTTTAGCAACAGTTTTATCAGTATAGATTTCCAATGTACAGGAGAGCTGCATTCAATTTGATTTAGATCATCATGGCCTCTGCTTTCCATCAAATTATTTATATGTTAATTACAACTTTTACACTAAAATACGAGTGTTCAAACATGACAGCAATAAAACTTGTGTGTCAGCATTATAACAATGAAGAGAGCTACTAGTGACGAGGAGGAAGAGGACGAATCATCAAGGGATGTCAGTGAACAGGATGTGATGGCGGAAGAGGATCCTGCAAGTGACGAGGAGGATGCAACTGTGGACGCAATAACGGACATTCCGGACAGAATATGATGTTGAAAAATACGTATCTGCTGCTGTCAATGATAAATTCCTGGTGATCGGGGTCATTGGATCACGATTCCAGCAGGCTACAAAAATATATTTAGCTGAGATGGCCTCCGAAGGGGATGAGTGCTGCCTCCTAATTTATTTGATATTCTTGTGTTCCGGAATAAGCTACAATTCTGAAGCTGCCAGCTACTACCATTCGGGTAGAGGCAACACCCTATGCTATAGCTGGCACAGACGTTTGCTTACCCAATACTTGGCATCATTCAAATCATCTATATTGCTTAAACGTCCACTAGTGATGTTTTATTTTCAACAAGGTGGTCAGCTGGAATACCACACCAGGTGCTGTTAATCCACCGGGACAGGAAGGAAAATTTGTTTTTGGGTAAAATATTCATGAAATACACCTTAAGTCTAACAAGCGACCAATGACGATTCCCATGAGATCACGATGGTGGAACCAAATTCGGGTCAGTCGAAAAGTTAGTTGTTGCGGTTTGTTTTTAAATGTTCTGCTTACGAAAGTGTGAGAAGGTAAGAATTATACCAAGTCACCGTCGAAAATGAAAAAAAGAATGATATATATATGAACAATTGTAACGCAGTCAACTATCGCACCATTAATAGTGTAACGCTAACTTGTAGGTGAGCGACGGCAGTGACGGTCGATTAGTCTACTCCGTGTCCTTGAATAATTGAATAACTACATTAGACTAGTAAATATTGCATATACAGAATTTCTGGTTACGAACACATATATTTAAAATGCATTGTGTCATATCGTTGCTTTCTCCTCATGAACTGTACCGACGCTCCGATTGTGGATTTCTGCGTCGTGTATATTGTTGTTAGAGTCCCGTCGGATCCTGGTAGAAAAGTAGGCAGTTTCATCTGTTCAAAATTAAAACTTCTGGTTCAACCTCCGACGTATTTTGCGTTCGCCCTGTTAATCCTTTCGATAGATAGAAAATACAACTATAAACCGCTAAAACAAATGTGTATCTCCATATCACCTGTTGAAAATGAACCCTTGTGACGTCACATCGGGTACATATTTGTTTTTAATCGAGATTAACTCGATAAGTAAAATCCCAATATATCAGAACCAACCAATCATATTTTGTAATGATACTCATTCATATTTTTATGCCCGTGTAATGACTTATACAATAATATATATATAGCATGACCGATTGATTAATGAGAAATTATGCGTTCCTGAAGTTTTCGTCTCTCTGAAATACCATCAACATCGAGGTCGTTCAGAGCAGCGCCTGTGGAGCGCGTGTAGAAACAAACCCTCAACATCAAGGTCGTTCAGAGCAGCGCGTGTGGGGCGCGTGTAGAAACAAACCCGTTGATGAAAAGCGGAATTAACGAATTAATTATTCATGCCCCATTCCGCCTTCCATTGACAAAACCCCCGATGCTTGAAAAAGAATTTTAAGTGGTCTTTCCAACTGGTGATCGTGGAAGCTCATGAATAAGGAAAACGCATCAATGAATTGAACAAACGTTACGTTTCATCCAATTTGGCGTTGACTCATGTTACTACAAATACGGAAGGGATATACAAAGAACAGACATTCAACTAGACAAGATGACTCAATGCCAAACACACGACCTCGTGATACAATCAATATTAATTATTTTGCGCTCAGGAAGAAGCCTTATTTTAAACGTGATTTTAACATTACAACGATGCACGAGAAAATTTTGAATTCCCCCAAAAAATGATATAATTATTGAAGCAGTACAGTGTGGTGTTTGAATTGTATACATTAATTTAACCATCTCATCCATGAACATCTAAGATTTCACAAATTGTAACTTTGCATTGTGCATTAAAAGAGTCTATTGTTCGTTTGCAACCAATTTCAGTCATCCATCCATCGGCTTTCGTATGAACACAAAGGGTAGAAATTAAAAAAAAATCGAATTGATGCTCTCAAGCAAGCGGATTCGGATCAACATCAGTGACTAATTAATTCCATATCTGTAAAAACTGTTTAAAACACAATGCAACTTTCGATGAAATTGCAACACCACCAGCAATCCAACTCCTGGAGAAGATGTTCTGCTGTCACGTTCGTAAAGACAAGTTTTATTAAACTTAAATTGCACAGATTTCTTTGTATTAATATTTACGTTTGAATATTAAATAATTTGATAGCCTTACAGGAAATTTGAATTTGTAGCGAGTAAGTAAATGAGTCGGTATATTGGGAATCATCATATAAAGGAGTTCAATAAAACATATTAACCCTTACCCTCTATATGTTTCCTTTAAAGGGCTAACAGTATTTGAAGCGTTCATAAAATCGGAATAATATTTAATTAAACTGAGTTGACGTTGCGCAATCTCCGTGCGTGGGCAATTACTTCACTGTAATCCAGCCTCCACTAGATTCAGTTCTTCTCCTAAACATCGACAATTCTTTTGGCCGTTCTACTCATGAAACGAAAGCTCGCTACAGAATATGCAAATAATCCGGAAATAAATCACCCACGTTAATTTCTTTTCCGAATAATAAATTCTTTAGAAAATGTTGGAGCTTCCGAGGGGAAGCTTGAATTATTTTTCTTCTCAATGGATGTGGAAACTATTCATGTGTTTCTGTGTTAAAAGTAGTTTCTTTTGTTAATTGTACCACCCACCAAATTTATTTATTCGAAAGACAACCGTAGTAGAACGCAGAGCACTGCATACAAATAGCAGTTCCCTTTACTCAAAGATTGTTACTCACATAACATTTGGTTAGAACAACGTCTTATCGATAATTTCTTCCCATGCCAATGTACTGATCATTCATGAAAGATCCGTCTTTCGAAAATCGACACCCAAAATCCATATTTTTATGTAAACTTGTTGTAAGTTCAGTGACCGCAATAAATTTAAATGCGAAACAACTAGATGTACATCAACATTTTCATGGAAAATAGAACTTGGCTAGCACACCTGTCATTTATTTACAACTTGGCAAAGTCAGAAAATGAATTACCTTGATCAGAAAACCGTAGAATGTCAGTATTAGTATTGACATGTTTAGGAATTCAACTTGCGTTGATTGCTACTTGTACACTGGTCTGATCGAACCATTTTCATGATAACGTTGATTGAATTTCAGGCTACACATTACATCCAGTTCATAGACTCATCAAATTTGAAATAAATAAAACAAGTCAGCATACAACACATCAAACTCCACCTGTTACTCCTTCTGTTAAACTCCACCATCGTCGCCACCCTTCAATTTTTGATTATTTTTTTCTCTCTCAGAGACCAGCAACACATATATACTCTTCGGGAGGTCCTGAAAAAAATTGACATTCCAAAGCTGGTAAATCTACAAATATCTTGTTCGAAATGACGCGTTTGTTTAGAAACTAAAACAATTTGAACAGAATTTTCTTCTGATGGCACGATGAAGTGATTGTTTGTCCCCGTACAAAAATGGAATAGAAAAGTCTAAATATTTCAGCCGTTTTGCTCAACACAATTTACTGTGACGAGGAATATTACATCATGACATTATGAACCAGAACAAGAGAGAACTCATCCAATGAAACAACACGACCAGTGTTACGAACACGGACCATATATTGATACCTTTGCTATTATAATTTCGATATTCGTTTCGCAAAACAATAATTTGCATAATCTATAATGAGGCAACAATGTACGGCACATACATAGATCAATGGGAAAATTTTGTTGAACACATACTGTAGGACACGTGTTGATTTACGTAATTCGGATTTGTTTCCTTCTAAGCCCGATGAAAGAAATTGTCTGAGTCAAATTTGAGTTTTGAATTCGAGTATTTCTTGCTCTATTTATTTGCCAGTGACTTTTTGACGAGTCTCCAGGGCCAACAATGCAAACAAATAAAAAGTGTGTGGAATGCATTTTCGATATTCTAATGAAATAACTTAAATGCAACAGGACACAGGATCAAACCAGCCTACTTGATGATGTTTTTTAGTACGAAAGGTAATTAAGAGATAACATTCAAGCGCTATTTAGCCGTTTGACGTGTGGTCGACCCCTTGGGATACATGACGATAAGTTTTTCATACATGAATTAAAAAAATTTGATACCGAGCTCACGTTTCCTGACAACAGCTAAAAAATTGAAATCTCATTTTTTTTTCTGTAAGTGAACGTCAAATAACAGAAATTGTTCTGTTTTGTTCTGCATGCTGAAACACCAGCTTCTATAATAATAGATTATTATAGACAAATCTGCAGTTGCATCCGCATACTATACAAAATATTCAGCTTCTTCGTGGCCGACGAAATTGGATGCGAATGGCTGCGGTGCTCTGTGAGATTGGAGCAAAACCGAGCAAAAATTTATAGCAGTCTTGAGGGAACATATCAGACGCCGGAACTTTATGCATGCAATGTGTTTATGATGCAAATAATACGTTCCTGACAACAGGAAATGTTCCATCAGGTGATCGCTGTATCGTAATCCTACAAGAAACACTATCATGCAGGAAAGGAAAAAAAAACATTTATATAATCGGGTTCGTTTCTTAATTTTTTTTTACTATTAAACTAGTAATTTGAATTTAATACAGGCATTGAAAAGGATTTCTGAAGTGTATTTGTGTGATATGTTAATACTTTTTGTTCGTTACTCCAGTGGCCCTTTAACTGTTTGATACATTCGGCGAGACTCATTTTAATGAAGTGATGCTATTATTAAAATGCAATATCCTCTCCTTCACTGAGGAAATCCAATGCTCTGTAAGATGGTATTTATAATTGTCGCCTTGTTATATACAGAATTTGAGTTGAACCAATACTATTCATACGCGAAAGAAGATTCAACTCCTAATTGACGAATAAGGACTATTTAACTCTTGAAGTAGTGACGAAAAGGCAAATGGCTTCACTCTTGTAAGAAATGTTGTTACTCCTTATGTTTTGAAAGTCGTTGCTCAGTGTAACCTACGTTGCCCCTCATCCTGCCTAACCAGTTGAATGCTGAAATACCCCAAACTTGTTTGTCATCCATGATACGAAGGACAGCAGTTTATGACATTATTTTTCGCTAGACAGTACATTGCTCACCACAAAGCGGATACCAACATACGAAATGCTGCAGTCTGATGCAGCTCAGCACAACGTGCCGAAGGACCACGTGAATGGGTTTAGACTGACTGCTGTACGGTCCGAAATTAGTTCCCGTTTCAAACAAAATAAGTTTATTAGTTAAGCTTTCTACACGATTAGTTAATCAACTTTATCCGATGACCTATTACACAATAATTTCATTATCCGTGAACCCTATGTACAATAACTTCATTTACGCCACTATCAAACAATGCACAATTGAATTAAGCTTCAAAGGGAGTTGAATCCGGTTATAAATTTGTACTGAAAGCAAGCTCAATCAATGTAGTCATCCTAAAATAGAAATATTAGTAGTTGACAAATTTCCACACATATTTCAATTGAGTCCCCGCTGTTGTAATCGTTACTTTATCTACCTTTATATTATTATGTGTATGTAGATTTGTATTATAATAAAATATAATAAATCGTGAACTTTTCGAAATTCCTACGTACTTCAATTTGGGCCATAATGAACTTTTCCATTTACCTAGTTTTCCTTAGTAATTTTGATGATGAAGAATTACAAACCTTATTTGTACAGTCATGTTGCAACCAAATTTATTTAGTCTTGGAAAAAAGTATGCCGGGGATGGCGAGAACAGAATCGTCATGCTTGCATCGATACCATCGGCATCCAGCTTGCTTACGTTCTCTGCCGATACCCACATTGCTCTCCATTGGATATCCTTTAGGATTATGGATAACGTAATGTTCACTAAGATAAACTCAATTCCTGCCTAATCTTTCTTGATTTGTAAATTCTATTCTACCTGATGTGTCCAGGAGAAATGACAGGAAATACGTCAGCTGTTCATCTATATCGTTCGTCGTTACGTTCCTCTCTTTGCAACGGAAATGAACAGAAAATTTCAGATTTTATTTCGGAGCACTCATTGCTTTTTGTGTATTATTTCTAGATTTGGTTTTCATTCATCAATGCGATATGTCTGGTCAAAATCGCATGGATATATTTACGTATTCATACTTAATACCGTGCCACCATAAAATATGGTCTGTTTGCTAAAAAAAATGCGGTGTGGAGGAAATGTCACTTCTTAAACCACTTTCATCTGTAGATTCCTCTACCATTTTGTAAGTGATTTGTCGGTTTAAAATCGTCTAGATATATGTACGGCTACCCTTTAAATACCGTGCTATCATAACGTTGCTGTCATTCGAAATAAATGCAGCTGAAACAATCAGATATTACTTAGAAACTTATTTCATATCCTGTTGTCTCTCTTTTCTTGTACGTAACTTTTAGTATCATCTGCCTAATCCAATATAAAGTATCTTTTCCAAATCACCTAGATATTTACAAGTTTATCTGATCAATGTCGTGCCATCGTAACATTGCACTCTCTTGCGAGGGAAATGCGAAGAACTCTGCATGCATACTTCATTTACGAAACTTTAATTAATCATACTTTGATTAGATTATGACTGGATCTGTCAACAGCCTGTCAACATAGCTTGCCGGGGGAAAATCTCCTAGAAATAGATTTAACAAAAAATGTACTTCCATAGAATTACAAAACTTGAACAAAATTTTCAGGGAAATCAATAGCCACATAAATATTCCTTAATGCTTCACCCCACACAACAAGGAGAGGAAGGTAGAACAACGACAGTGTCTGCGGTAAGTGAAACACGTACGATTTAGTTCAGAGTTTAAATCTAGTAGGCGGCAGGGATTAATTATCATAAGTCACCTACTAACAAACCCCTTCTTTCCACACCCTCCGTCCTCCTGGCCGTGCACTTCCCAATCCCGCCAGGAAACAAGCGTTCACCAAATGACCCCTGACTCTCATTTCCCTTTTTGTCACACGGTGGGCGGTCACACCATCTCCCTTTCACCTTCTTACAGCTTTGTCTATGACGAATCTTCATGGTATTGTCAAGAAATCTGCATGAAATTCACTCGACACCTACCGAAATCTTTTGAAGCGGGAACAAATCGTGTGGATATTATAGGATTGCAGGTGGAAATTTCCATCCAATTTCGAGAAAACGTGCCACGTATTGAGTAGATTTATGGAAATGTTTAAAGGGTCTCTTCTTTCTCTGAAAACCACTTGACGTCAGCGATGGGCTTATTTGACTGTTTGACTTCAGAAAAAAAACGTACACGTTATAGTAATATTCTTAAGTACAATATGGTTTAGACAACAAGGCGATAATATTTTTTTGTACGATACACCAATTTGAATACGAGCGTTAGGTACAGCTTGATACCATGTAGGTTGTGCGATCCACGCGTAGTGCCGGAGGGATATGGTTAAACAAATTTGCATTTCATTTGTAATTCAAATAGTGCATTCAATATCAAACAAAGATATTGCTTAGGCTGATGTTTCACAGAATACGCTGTTATGAAGCATAGCAAACACAGTTAACCATATCTGTGCAGAGACGCGCACCTATTGGGTTGGAATTTAGACAGTTTGAAGATAAATCCGGGAGTGAAGTTATTGTTTCCAATTGATTATTTCGTTTCTAATAAAACTTATGATGTACAGTGTTATTCCACAAATTACTTCTGGAAGAACTAAAATGTATCATGGCAACAGATAGATGCTAGGTGAGATAGGCTTCAATTTAACCCTTCAATTCAGTCATGATGATAAATTGATAAACCAAATATAATTGTCAATGGTGATCCGTCAACTGACAACTCTCCAATTTGCAGATAAACATCAACTATAAGGTTACAAAATATGCCATCTTTCTCAGAAGATCCTAGGCTTCAGTGGAGATTCAACATATGCACAGTCATATTGCGTGCATTTCGCCGGCATGCCACTCTCATATTTATTACGTGTCGTTGGTTCCACCTGCTAGCATTTAAATATTGTACATTGTCTATTAAAATTATCCATATGAATTGAATCGAAGCTGTTGTATTAAAAACAATAGTGTTTTAGCCCAACACATGGCATCAAGTAAACAGAAAACATCTGATAAAAAACATCCCGACCTCTACAGTCTGCAATATCTGGTGCCTTTCCTCTTGTAGCTTCATTCTTGTTCTTCCTCGTTAGCGCTGGACAAATTGAAAAACTTTAAAAAGTGAACCAACGTGGCACGGAGACGAGCATTTTTATTTAGGCATTCACAGCGGCATCAGCCTTGAATAGAGAAATGGGTTAAAAAATCTCTGTCTACCTAGTATTTTCTCAGAACCTTCATAATTAACTGCATCAGCGTAATCTTGTCTAACTGGACATCGTTAAATAAATTTAAACAATGTTTTACAGGCAAACATCTATAACATGCACAGCATAATCTCCTTTTGTCGCACATCCAATTCTTTTCTACGTTGAATCTCTCGAGATTTGCAATTGAATTCCATTTTCTACCTCTAGAAACCTGATGAGACACTTATGAGTGGGCACCCTACCGATTCCATTGGGTAACAACGTACTGTATGTCTATACACATGCGACCGCTAATCCGCCAGCGACAAGTACTGCTCCGGAGAGCTTCCACACTGAAATTGCCACTGGAATGGATAACTGTACTATATCAATTGTCCGATGTATACTGCAATTTTCCAATCATGCATTACAAAACAATGTACGTGGGTCCTTGTATTCTATGTACAATTTGCCTCATCAGACCAAACTGGAATCAAAAACAGTATGGAGAATGTTGCTGTATTTACGCGCGGTAATTACGCAAGGAGGATAAACCAATTCACGGAAACAATAACGTACCAAAAGATGACTCTAGATTACTCCAAAACAGTTTCGATCATTCGTTTGCAAAACGCATATTTGCAACTCCCATTTGACATATACGGTGAACAATACTTCAGATGGCCTTTTCCAATGTATTTTCTTACCTTCTCGTAAACCTTTAGCCAGTGATATTTTCCAGGCTTCCATTTCCCAAGTGAACGCTGGCTTTTTCAAAATCATTTTCGCACATGGATGTTCGATGCATTAGAGCTTACCAAGACACATGACGAACAACTAGGCGTGCAAGAAAATGTTTTCCTAGCCTTAGAAGGCGCCGGTGTTAAAATAAATAATGTCAAATGCCAACATTACACAATTACTGTGAAAAATATTGGGCCCGTGTTATCCTAGGAGGTGGCGCGGCCCAACCAAGGAGGTGTCATCTTAGAGGCCTCTTGTCCCTCAAGTGTTAAGAAAGATCAGAGTTTTGTGGGTATTGTGCTCGAGTCAGCATTGCAGTTGCACAATTGTACGCTTCACTGAAGAAAGAAATAAAATTTGACTGGAATAAAGATCTTTAAGCATGCTTTGTGACGATGAAATAAAGATTATGCGACACTCGGAACTGCCGTCGAGGAAGAAGAAGGCAATTGAAGAATGGCGACGGTCTTATACAGGAACACAATGAGGCATTCATGCCTGTTCAATTGAGTATGCAAAGCTCACAACTCCTCAGAAAGAATACGTCACGGTAGACAGAGAGACACTTGCAGGAATGTTTGGTATTTCGTGGAATATTTACTAGGCGGTAAATGACACATACGAACAACAAACCATTGGTCAAACTTTTATGCCGTGAAAACGCAATGGCAATTAATTGTAGGACATGACTGGAAAGATGGATCCCACTACTTAGCAAGTACTATCAATTTGTCACGTACTTTACAATCCCATTATTGATTGTCACTTACGAGTAGCTCTAGCTGATTCAAAAAACGATTTTGAATCAAATGAGCCTGCATTGTTGGTGAAGGATATGGAGTCGTATACAGCGTCATAAAAAAAGTAAATAAAGGGACCGAGAAGCAGCCAGTCAAGCCAAGTCAAGGACTACGGCATGCATGGTTTTCCATCAACGGTAAGCGGGGCTCTAACATGGGCTGTTGCCAAATAACTGTAACATGAATGACCACATAGAAGTAATTCAAATATGTTGGCAACTTACAATTTTAGGCCTCCAATGCACTTTGTTGCAAGGCCAGCAATGCACATTATTAATAGGTCTCCAATGCTCTTTGTTGCTAGGTCAGCAATGCACTTTGTTGCTACGCCAGAAATGCACTTTGTTGCTAGGTCAGCAATGCACTTTGTTGCCACGCCAGCAATGCACTTTGTTGCTAGGTCAGCAATGCACTTTGTTGCTACGCCAGCAATGCACTTTGTTGGTAGGTCAGCAATGCACTTTGTTGCTAGGTCAGCAATGCACTTTGTTGCTACGCCAGCAATGCACTTTGCTGCTAGGTCAAAAATGCACTTTGTTGCTACGCCAGCAATGCACTTTGTTGCTAGGTCAGCAATGCACTTTGTTGCTACGCCAGCAATGCACTTTGTTGCTAGGTCAGCAATGCACTTTGTTGCTACGTCAGCAATGCACTTTGTTGCTAGGCCAGCAATGCACTTTGTTGATATGCCAGCAATGCACTTTGTTGCCAGGTCAACAATGCATTTTGTTGCTACGCCAACAATGCACTTTGTTGCTAGGCCATTAGTGTGATACCCGGTGGTAGATGAGCTAATGTTATACTACATTGAACCTGTAATAAGGGAACCGCTAAGGCCAGAGTAGGTAGGCAAGCTTCACATAGTGAATGGCAGAGACGATCAAGCAGATGGTCAAGATTGCACATCGATCACTGCTTCTTCCAAAATGCGATGATTGTTGTGCTGGTGTACGCCGCTTTAACTCGATACATCAAGGCGGAAGCAATAAAAATGTCACCTCTAAGGTTACAATCTAAGTGTCAGACACAATTATTGTCTTCAAAATTTTAATAGCATCTCATTCACGTCTGAAGTATTTCACAATTACTTGGCACAGAAAACGACAGAGCATGTCCCGCTAGCTCACCACCCCACCTCAGTTCAAATATCTCTAAGCAGCAGCCACTCAGCTTTCGGACCGGCTGAAATGTCCCATTTTGTGTGACTTTTTTTACTTTCATGATTATTTTGGAACATGATTTATATTTGCTGAACTACGAGGAACGTCTCCTTGGCTCCAAATTACCATCTTATGAGAAAGTGTTGTTGGTTTATCTCCCGCACCACCTGCATCTTATAAGACAGGAAAAGAAGAGCTCACACATTTTTTGTCAAAGAATGTGTCCTTCAAGTCGAAGGCAAGGATCATTCAGCAACTCCCCAACAAGATACATTCGAAAATTTGTGTGTTGACTGACCGATGGCGAGGATTGAAGATAAGCAGGAGCAGAACGAGCAGAGGTTCTCCCCCGACTTGAACAACCTTTTTGACATTGCACATCCGATGCCCTCCGCATGATCAAGATGCAGGAAGACAGGGACTTCCTTCTTGCGCAACGAGAGAAGGGACGGCGAGAAAACGTGGGTTCTGTTGACAAAGCCGGAGTAAGAAAGAGGTCTGATCGCAGAAGTGTGAGGGACAACAAGCTGAGGCATCGTCGAGCAGAGTGCAGTTGGTTTCGTCAACATCAACGCCCTGCATCGATTTCGATGAGAGCACCCAGGTAGAAGTGCATTGAGCTGTTATAAAAGTGAGGACACCAAAAAGTTCGCGGCCCAATAACGTTTGGACTCCAGCATTGACTTACGCCCTCGATCGCACCAGAAGTACAAACCGAGAAGCTGTTTTCCTTGTGGCAACGACGGCCAAAATTCTAATATATGAACCAATGGACTTGAACGTCACCCGTTCGAGCGTAAAGGGGCATCGAAATCGTAACCGGCGTGAGAAGTAGACGGCTATGAAGAACGCGATGAAGAAAAACGGAAATATTTTATCATACACTGGGATAGAAACCCTTGCCAACAATTTAAAACTCGACGATAGAACAGAGCTACTGGCTAGCCTGGTTACTGACCTTTCCTGGGGTAAAAAAATAGTGGAATGAAATCTTGCAGACAAGATTTGAGGTCTCTCCTTTGGCGCCACATCGTCTAACTATGGTCGCCTGTACGGAGCGGCCAACTTGTTGGAGCAGAAGATCGGCCTTACCCTCAAAAACTTAGCCAGTCGACACCACGTGTACGATTTGACGCTGAAATCTGTCTATGAGACGCTGGTCGGATGTGCATCAGGTCAGGCAGTCTGTTCCATCGATTCCACAAGCAGTGGACACTTTTTGGACATAGGGGTCTTCCAGACGGGATGGGATACTCCGGAGATTCTTCCTCTTATATTTTAATTTAATGCATGAACTTCGTAGTCAAATGTTTCCTTTCGCTGCTAGTTATGAGCGTGATAATAAAAACCTAACTTTAGAAAAGGCAGTTTGACCAAAGCAACGTTTCACTCCTCCTTGCTGTCATTAAGAAAGTTGATTCAATTAAATTGAAAGAGTTCCCCATCGCCAGATGCTCAGCCAAGCGCGCTGGCCAGAAGATAAATGTTATAGCAACAGCCCGTAAAGTAAAGTTTGACAGTTCAATAACTCCAATTCCTAATGGCTCCGATGAGTAATGGCTTATGACCGATGGCGATAACTTAGCAGTCTGCACCAAAATTGAACTCAAAACTGTCTATAAAGGAACACACCGCTGCTGGTAACGGATGACCTGGTTCTCTCGAGAGGAACTCACCGCTGCTGGTAACGGATGAGCTTATAGTGTTATATTTTGTCCAAACAATGCATAACGTCATATTCGTGACTCAGTTATAATAGCTGCGTCTATGAGAATTGTTATTATGATGTAATTGTTTTATATTGAGCAAATAACTGGAAAAACGTATTAAATAAAGAGTAGTTTCAAGCAAATAAGCTCATGATAACGCACTTTGATGAGGGTCGGTGCACGAAATGATCCAACGTTATCCCCTAATGAAATACTTGGCAAATGAGTCAATGTGCCCATATAACTTATTTTCATAACGTGGATTTTTTAGGAATTAGGGATGTAGGAATTTTAAGCTCATTCAAGTATCTGAGCTGTTGGAGCACGTTGCAAAAATATCAAAAAATATAAACTACGATACACACGTTCGTTAGCGCTACCTTCTCTGAAATTAACTTTCACTAATTATTCATACCAATAGGTGGATAATGTTTTGAGGACACTTTATGCCTTGATCAGAATAATTAATTATGGCATTGTACTATTTACCTCCGTGAAGAGTTAGATCAACTTACGTTAATTAAATTTGTCTACTAAATATTTACCCATTCCGTTACAAAAAATATGAGATAAGAGAATGTCCAACATTTTCTTTTACAGTCCATTACATTTACACAATGTATATTTATTACACTCTTCATAAATTTGAACTGTCTAGTTAACATGCAATGTTACATATGCGGGGCGAAAATGAAAAAAAAATTAAATATTATGAATGGGCATGGTTCTTGGGAAAATTACCGTAGTGTCATGTATGGTGAATGAACAGACACTCTTCACATGTTTATATGAAGCTAAAAAGCTGCGCATATCATATTATATGAAATGATATTTTTTTATATGAACAGAGAAGTAAAAAACATTGAAGTAAATTGAAGAGTGGAACTTATTCACTGGGTAATTCTTTTTTCAGGAGTACATACCTGACCTCTTTCTCCTACACTGATTCCTATTTGCCAACGTAACAGGAAGTCGAGGAATTTCTACCCACTGGCAGGGGTGAGAATACTTGCGGCCGTGCTGCTTGCGTGTGGTGTCGCAGGAGGCGACCAATTGTGACTGAGCAGGGAGGTCGAAGATCCCCTCCCCTCTGCTTCTTTCCTGTAAAACAACAAGACTAGGGAGGACAGGAGAGGCCAGCGCCTCCCAAATCCCAAAACTTGGGTTGCAGGATGTGCGAGGTTAATGTACGGATGTGATGACAAAGTGGAGAGATTGGTGAGGTGATTGTGAGTAGGAAGTCGGATATGTCGACACTGTGTGAGACGGCTTGGCTAATTGTGACTTTGGTGTGCCAGGTGGTAGGAAGTCGGGCAAGAAGAAGGTTGGGCACGAGAAGGAACAATGTTGGTTCTGAGCAATCGGTTGGTTACGAGCCTCACGGGGGTAAGAGAAGTTTCCTCTCGACTGATGTGTTTGATCTCTATGATACGTATGGAAATTCTGGAATTCTTAAAACTTATGGTCAAAGAAACGAAAGGAGCGAGTAGCAGAGCGAGCAATTTTGAATTAATCTGTGTGAGCGTCATGAGAGTTTTGTAGAACAATACAGCGAAATGGTGCTGGGAGACCTTAATTCCTGAGTCCGAGACGATGTGTAATCAAATAGAGTAGGGAGGTAGGGCGTTCCAGGTAGAAACGTTGGTGGAGATAACCTGATACATTTGTTCATAGAGCTGGAGTTCACGGTGGTAAACAGCTTGATCGGGAAAGGAAGATGTCCACAAATACACTTGGGTAAAGATGGCCTTGTATACAGTGGAAACGAGAAATGGGTGATTGGGAGGAATAAGATAGGTAGTAAAGGCAAATAAATTGAATTCGGTAAGCAGAACTCATCATTCGAGCATCGTTGAAGGAGGAATATGACAACTTGAGAGGTCAAGGCCTGGCTATTTCTAGAGATGAACGGGAGATATTCAGAGATATCAGTGTTGAGGTGTGCGAGAAAATAATACGGTGTTCGCTATGTGGACAGGTTTAGGAGGATTGGATGTGGGTGGGTGTTGTATAGCAGTCACGAAATAGATGATATCTCCAGAGGAGTGGTTCCAGGCGAGATCGGAAGTGGATAATGACAACTGCAGGGAGCCTGGACAGGAGGTGGAACCATGGCGAGGAGAGCTAAAAGAGAAGGCGATGCAAGGTGGGGTAGGTGTTTGCCTGAAATCTTCGTCAAGAGCAGGCAGATGTTCTAGTAAGAGGTTAAGTTGGGAAGGATAATGATGTCTGGTAAATAGGTGGTGTTTAAAGATGTAAACTACGGGTTGGTGTCGTGGAATGGCGTTGTACCGAAAGGGTGAATGGAGAATTTTGCAAATTCGTTGAATGATATTGTTGTGGTAGGTGCTACTTTGCGGATGCCAGTGTTGGGAGCAGAAAATGTAGCGGGCGCAGGATGTGTTGCAGGAGTTGGTAGAAGGAGGTGGTGCAGGAGGTGGTGGAATTTTTGAGTGCTAAGCAAACTCCTGGGGGACGGCTCAGAGGCTTAGTGATTCAAGAGAGATACAGAATAGGTGATTGATTAGATGTGAAGCTAAACAAAACAAAAAAAAATTATCGGGCGTGGTCTCGATGAGTGGCGAATAAGTTGCATTTCTCCGCGGAATAATGTCAAAAAGCTGGAGGTGAACGCGAAAACCCAGTCTGGTCGGTAAATCGCACGGAAAGGTGCTAATCGAGAGTATTGCCAACGTGAATTTTTCAAGATATCATGTGTCAAAGTTTAATTTTGTTTCCAATGGATCACACAAAAAGTTACATAAGAAATTAAGACCCTATAGTAAATGAAGTTTTACTTCCAAAATTACTGAGATAATGGAAAGTTATTTTATCACCGCAGATTATTTGCTTTGAGGTTATATTCAATCCATAAACAATTTTCATGATTCATGTCAACAATGTATGGAAAAAAAAGGTTGGTAACTCATTCATCGTAAATGAAGGACAATGAGGGAAGTGACAGAGAGGATCGTGTAACGATTGACAAAATATGTTCTTACAAATTGTGAAAACTGGAAGATGGCACAAGGATGCAAACAACGGGATCTAACGGTTTCTCCTGAGAGGCTCCTCAACTAGATAATTGAAAGTGTTTTTAATTACGTATTCAAATGTGTTCATGATTTATCAACCGCGGCTAATATTATAAGGTGTAATATTGGATTGGACAAGTACTTCTGCAGTGTTCTTGAAAATCCTATATGTAGGTGAAACCCTGGCTTTGAAGCAAGGGTTTTACCATTGCAGTCAGGCATATGTGGCCGCAACATGCAAATGATAACAGACATGCAGAAAGACACGACTATCAACATAACTATGGATCAGATAGCAGCTCAATGTAGACCGCTGTTCAGCAAAGAAACTACAGATATCAATGTATGTATCGAGTAGAAATTGCGTATTTCTGGCAATCCCCACATCTGGAGCAAATGCATTGCATATGTGTGGACGACGTCATCTGTTTTAATTTTTGGATTTAATTAACTATATAGTCGATGAACGTCTGATCGTTTTAATTGAACTCGATCAACCAAAACAATCTTGATAAAAAATTATCAATTATTTCCTGTTTAAATGATCATATTTCATTTAGATACAATAGTAATCTCATCTAACATCCAATTGATCATAAAGTGAGCCAAATGGTAAACACAATAAAGCGTATTAATCTGGAATCTATATTCCCCTCAGCGCTGGGAGATTTGTTTAAAGTATGGGAACTATGGCATTCATAAAAAAGTAGCTGTCCCAAGCAAGGTTTAAGTGCAATTAAACATCCTTTTATGCTTCTAATCGTTCGTCATAACATTAAAATAACGGTCTCCTAAAATCATTGGGGAGCCTACGGAGTTCTTTGACGCACAACATTGTGAATATTTGTTGGTCTCCTGGAACATCAACAGTTGGAATGAATTCATCATTAAGGGTTGTGATGTTATGATCACCGGAAGTATTGAAGTGTCTAGGAGATATTAGGACGGAACGCTGTGTTGAAGGACCTGATGGAATGCAATGAAATAAAATGGTTCAAAATATTCAAAATCAATTTGATTGGTGTGGGCTGAGATGGCTTATCAAAAGTTATGTCCATCCTCATACTGCCTACAAGCTTCATCTCAAATATGAACATTATTTAACTGGATGCTAACAATGAAGTATTTCATTTGATTTATACCAATTCCACCTATTTATAACTAAAGGAAGAAAATATGAACTGATCGTTCCACAAGTTGTCTTTTGTTTCCGCTTCAAAGAATACCATTCAGAAAAGGAGCGAATTTTCCCCAAAAACTCTGATCTGTTTTTCGAACGTAAAACTTGTTGGCCGCGGGATGGCTTGTCCATCATTCGCAAAAGCCTACTCCAGAAGAGCTCAAAAGAATGCTGATCAGTTGATAGTAAAGAAATAGCGAAATTCATCTATGACAAAATGTTCTAGTTGGGAAGCTGTTATACAGAAGAATGGTGGTAGAACTAGAATATATGAGAGAACTGTTCGATACGCTATTAAAACAAGAAATAATGCTCCGTTATACCCGAAAAGGGGCATTATAAATACATGTGAAACATTTAGCACCTAAGATGCTAAAAACTCAATTTGGGAATGGCCGCTATTTTCAGTCGGTCGTTTCGATTCCTCGACTTCTCGAGTAGATGTTTACTTGTTTTTTTACTCACGTTTACTCACGTGAAATATAGTTTCAGATAAATGAAGATTACAACTTTTTTGGATACAATATCTAAGTGGCTCTCCCCGTAACTAGCGAGGGTATGTCTTCCTCAATTATACGTTGTAGGCTATTTTCACGAATTAGCTGATCGACGAAGAGACGAAGCGTTGTATATTAGTGGTTCCCAACACTTAATTTGGATTTGCAGATGTACCAACAATTCAACAATTTTTTTGCGTGATGTTTCCAAAATCTCTTCAGTGAGATTGTATATATTTGACTATGGATCTAAAGAAAGGTCTTCCCTCCTGTTGTGAGATGAAATGACTAAAGGTAAATTCATTCATAAATACATTGAACTCATATTAAGAGATAATCTAACTGTTCATGATGATGGGAGCATCAGTGCAACAAAATCTATCTTTATTTGCCGTTATGATTCATACCACCCTGATACAGTCGTTGCCACCAGGTGCACTATTATTCGGTTGAACGAATTATTAGTATTATTATTAGATCATTTATTTCCATCTTCTGGCAATTGGCTTACAATTTTTTTAGGAAATAGATAAATTCTTAATCTTAAGACTTGAAACTTCATTATCAACTAGACTATACTTGAATTACCGAAAACGTGAGTTCAATTTGAATTCGTCACAGCTCATCACTAAGGGCTGCCGGCTCGGATTACATGGAGCGATATATTGTTTACAATAGTATCATCTGTGCACATGCAAAAAATGTCTATTTTGACTAAATAATTCCGACTACATAGCGCTGGGAAAAACAGTGACACGCGGGGTTGAAAAATAAGAAATACTTGGGCTGGATAAATAACAAAATACATCTGTGTGTAAACAAAAAGTACATGGGTGGGAAATCACACATGCATGTGTTTAATGTCCCGCGAACATTATTATTATTATTAAATCATTTATTTCCATCATCTGGCCATGGGCTTTTAATTTTTAAAATAGTACAAATACAAATTATTTGACGTGATCACTATATGAATTAACGTAAACGAAAATCCAATTTCAAATTCTGATTTCATGCAACAAATTTTAAATTATAATACTATAATCGATGATCGACAGCCAACATCTTATGTGAGGTAAGAATCAGGAATGCCTGGCTCGAAATACATGGGGTGGGGCGATCACGAAATGCATGGGGTTGGGAAAATTACGAAATACATAGGATTGGGAAAACCGCCAACACATTTGGCTAAGAAATCCTGAGAACATGGGGTTGGAAAATCAAATGCACTAACATATTGTAAAGATGGGTAAAATATTGATACTAAAGGGTTGAATAGGTGACATAAATTATACATAAAATATATACATAGAACTGGATGTACATATTTCATGACAAAATGCGCAAACATAGTAAAAATATGGGTATAAATATTGTATGAATTATGAAGTAGTGAATAGACGACGCAAGAATTTCATAAAATCTATACATAGCACTGAATATATACACTTCATGACCGCTTGGAAATGATTGAATGATTGACAATCAGACTAATTCGATACTGGAGTACAGAAATCGAATTAATATACTTCTGTTATGAAAGATAAAGCTCAATATTAGCTTATGTGACAATAATTGTATCATCAAAAATTATACGGTAAATGGTAGATATGATTCGATAGATTATGTTCTCGTTGAGTTGGCCTCTGTCAAAGCTGGGAGCTACCTATCGTTCCTCGAAAGTTCAATTTGAATTCGTCACAGCTCATCTCTAGGGGCCGCCGGTTCGGACTACCTGGAGCGAAATGATATTTACCATCGTATCATTTGTGCACTTACAGAAAATGTCTATTGTGACAAAATAATTCCGACTACATACTGTAGCGTTGGGAAAGCCAGTGACACGCGGGGTTGAGAAATAAAAAATACTTGGGGTGGATAATAAACGAAATGCATGGGTGAGGAAAATAACACGTACATGTGGTGGCAAATCACGCATGCATGTGGTCAGAGTCCCGAGAACATGGGGTGGTGACATCAAAATCTGCGAACATATTGTAAAGAGTAGTCTACATTATTGTACGATGACAAAGATGTGGATGGTTACCATGAATTATACAGAAAATATGAATACAATATATTGTTGGAAAATCGAAAAGCACTAACATATTGTAAAGATGGATCTAAACCATTGTATTAATAATGAAGGGGTGAATAGGCGACATATGTTATACAAAAAATAATTATATATAAAATACATACCAAACAACTGAATATACAATTTACACACTTCAAGACCGCTAGGAAATGATTGAATGATTGACTATCAGAAATAATTCAATGCTGGAGTACACAAGTTGGATGAATATAATTCTGTTATAGAAGACAAAGCAAAATGTTAGCTTATAAGGCAATGATTGTATCATCTAAAATGGTTAGAAATAATTCAATGAATTAAATCAAATCGAGTTAACCTTTGTCAAATTAGAAACTGCCTATCATTCCTCGAAAAAAACTGAGTTCGTATTTTAAGTATACTAAAACTACTGGAACATAATTGAAACATTGAAATCGACAAAACGCTAGGTAACACTTATGGTAATTAGCAAAGACACTTGTGATCGGTGGCAACATAGAAAACATATGTATCGTCTGAGTAAAAACGATTAGATGGTGTCTCAATGTTGAGGGTTATGGTGGTGGTCGCTCATGAACAGAAATGCATTTTCTGGTTACTGGGATTATGCATCTAGCTTGTGTTTGTTGGCAAAGTTACCTTTTTGAATTGATCGGTCAACAGATGTTCATTAGGCCTATTCTTGAAGGGTATGTTGGATTCAAGATTTTTGAGGCTTGTTGGGAGGTTGTTCCAGGATTTTTGTTCAGTGATCGAAAAAACTAGACAGGCAGTTCCTGTTTTCTTGTGTTCAACGTGCAGAGTATCATCATTTCATGTGAATCGATTGTTCTTGTCACCTCGAGAATATATGTTCCTTTGGCTGCCGGGTGAATGTTTTTCTAGAAGATCTTTATGAATTTTGATCGACTCATGGTGTGCCAGTTTGTTTTCGATATTGAGCCACTGTATTTTTTCGATGAGAGAGAGAACTTACGTGGTCCCATTTTCTGTGGTTACCATCACATGTTATTTTTGCTGCAAAGTTTATACAACGTTTTGGTGCAATTCCCCCAAATTGAAAGACAGTAGTTGATGTGAGAAAATACAAAAGCGTGCACAATCAGTAACCTTGACTTGAAATCCTTTTTTTTGCGGAGTTTAGGAACAAAAATGTTCCATTCAGCTTGGAACACGGAGTAGATACGTGGTGTTTGAAGGAAAGATCGGGATCAAACCATACTCTCAGACTTATAACTTTATCTTCAACAGGAATGTCAGATTTGCCCATCTTGATAGCGGAATTATTTGGAACTGTTTTTCTTTTCGAGTTCGAGCCGATCATGATGCATTTTGTTCTTTCAGAGTTGAGCTTGAGTCCATTTTTAGCATACCAAGATTTCAGATTAGTTATGGCTGTCTCAGCGTCGTCTTTGAGTGCATTCAGATCCGACGGCTTTCGGGAAAGTAATATTTGAACATCATCGGCGTACATTACCATTTTCGCTTGATTTTTTTGGTATTTTACCGTCGATGTCATTTACAAAAAACAGGAACAACAAAGGGCCAAGTATCGAAACTTGAGGGACCCCAAAGCAACTGTGGCCGAATTTGACAGAGTTGCGTTATCGAGTTTAACTGATTGTTGCCAATTCATCAGATAACTTTCGAACCAAGTAGGCTCTATTCCGATGATGCGGAGCTTGCCAAAAAGAATTGTATGGCTTACACTGTCGAATGCTTTCGATAAGTCTAGCAGTACCAGCAGAGATATCTGCCCCTCATCGAAGTTTTTGTACAGATCTTCAGTGATGCTCATAAGTCCGTATCATGTAGACAATTTTCGCCGATGAGCATACTGGCAGTCATTGAACAGCTTGTTTGATTTGAAGTAATCAATCAATTGGATACATATTACCTTTTCTAGAATCTTGGATAGAACAGGCAGAAGACTGATCCGTCTAAAGTTGAATGGTTCATTCTTGTCCCCAGAATTATGAATTGCTTTATGGTTGCATGCTTCCAGATCTCCAGAAAAGATTCACTTGCTATGGAGGTGTAAATAACTGTGTTGATATAAGGGAGGGTAAGTATGAAGCTGTCTTTCAGATATTGTAGAGCTAAGCTATCTATTCCTGTAGAATATGAGTTCCTCAAGGCAATAAACATACATACTGTAAATATATGCAACAACTTTGCAAATATGTTGAACTAAAAGCACAAAAAATATGAATATATTGCACAAATAGAACTTCAGCATTTCACATCATTGACAGGAGCATGTAGCCAACACACTGACTACTCAATTGATTATCGTTTCAGTACATTTGCCACGTTTTGCAGAGTATGGGCATACAAAAGCATGTTATATCAACATGTTGTTCAAATATTCTCACATAAACTGATAGTAATATAGAAACAAATATTATTTGATATTGCTGTCAATTTGCATTTATCCGTCATACTACACAGTAACTTGCCCTGTATGAGTTAATTACTAGGTAATACGTGATGTGTATTTGTTCAAATATTGTGGTTATTACGGAATCCTATTATTAGTACTGTAATGTTCGATGATTTAATAAAATGATTTGTCGGTGCAGCTTGTTACTTGATTATGAGTCGCGGGATGGAAAAATATTTGGTATTCATTGGTACACTGTCATAGCAACGCCATATTTGTAACTGAGTCACGATTGTGCTTCAATATTTTATATTTCTTTTTTATGCGGTGATTTGTCTAATATAGCAGATACAATGTATCCTCCAAATCAGTATTTAATGGTACACATTAAAAAAATCAGACCTAAATTATTGAAGATATACGACAATTCTGTGAACGTGGCCCGGTTATGCTGAAAACCTCTATTCATATTATATTTATGTTCCCTTGTCTTGAATAGGACATGCAATACATATCCTCAAACGCAGTGTTCAAAGCAACGAACTTAGTGTATCACTCTTCACTTCATTTGCGAAATGGTCCCGCAAATCACAATCAGTCCAGCCTGGGTGGTTCAGGTGTTGTCACAAATGGTTAGAAAAAAAACGGCAATTGAACATTGCAAATGTTTTTGTCATAATTGATCTTGTTTTCCTTCCTGATAATTGCCTTAATAATAAATTGCAAGCATTTTCATGGGAATGCATAATTCCAGTCAGTGCCACCGGTCGTTGAAATTGATGATTCTAGTCATGTTACAGATTCTCTCTACGAACACTGACACGATGATGAGCCTACTAACACAAGGTGCATGTGTTAGTTGGTGGAATATGCTTCATAGAATAGAATGAATATGACATGGAGGTTGAGGGCTTGTATAATTGCTTCCCAATTAGTTAATTGTAGTTGTTGTTTGCTGGGAGAACTCGCCAGTGCAGCTTTAGGATGAGCGTGTGATAGCGTTCGCATCGCCGGTTCACTAACGATAAAACTGATTTGTTCACAATTACCAGAATACATTTCATATGATTTTATTTTCCCATCTATAGTAACAGCTTTAACGGCAATTGTTCATTACCATACATCGCCAAAACTTCATTGAGTGGTATTTTTTTCGTCCATAGTATCACCACGGCGTGATGTAGGGCATTAAACGTGAGCAACGTGAGAGGAGAGGACCTGAGAGATGTGAAGGAAGAATGGGAGACGTTAAGGGATGCGTTGCTGAGATGTGTGAAGAATGTGTGTGGTGCGCGCCGTGTGGGAGGGTGCAGGGGAAAGGCTGCGAGTGGTGAAACGAGGAGGTCAAACTAGCGGTGGCACGCAAAAGAGGAGCGTTTGAAGAGTGGTTGCAGGTGAAGTCGGAGGTAGCTCATGAAAGCTACAAAGAGAGGAGAAACGAGATTAAGCGGTTGGTGAGGAGAGCCCAAAGGGATGCTGATGCCAGGTGGGGCAGACGGTTGTGCCAGAATTTTGAGGAGAACAAAAAGATGTTCTGGAAAGAGGTTAAGAGGGTGAGAAAGGGAGAGACCGGAAAGGAGGAAGTGGTGAAAGATGAAAACGGCCAGTTGTTGTTGGAAAGTGGTGATGTACGGATGAGGTGGGCCGAGTATTTTGATGAGTTGTTGAATGTCGAGGATGACAGAGAGGCTGACATTGTTGCTGTGGGTGGTGGTGCTCGGAT
>SDVV010001165.1:0-26739 GCA_016164225.1 Gammarus roeselii | reverse complement strand
AACTGCCTGGAAGTTTCCATTGCTCGCTGTTTTGTAAGATGAATTTCCCCTGTCGCTTATAGAGCAATTCTTTAAAAGCCAAGTAGCCCCTGTTGTGAGCGTAGGTCATCCTAAGGCATTGAAATAGGTCATTTCTATGGTATGGTGATGTTTTAATTACGGTAATGTTGTAGTTGTTTGTGGAATAAGACTAAACCTTATTGTGTGCGATGTCCGTGTGTATGTGTTACCAACCGGCGAGCGTGAAAGATGATCGTCCCTTGGGAAAGAGGGCTGAAGCCTCAGTATTCATGTAACTATGCCCGAGCTCGTACGTGACCGTGTGCCCCCGGGCAATCGCACTCAATATGGATACCATCAGACGACAATAGACTAGTTTAAGTAGGTTTTACTGTAGCTGTAGAGAGCGTAACTAACCCTGCCAGTTTAGAATGACGCAGTTTTAGTGTAACAATAGCCGATTAGTACTCTATGACCGTTGACGACTGTGTATTCAAGAAAGGGAACCCACATGAAGTGGCCATCAATTCGATGAAGATAGAAAAACTCCCGCCAAATCCAAGTAAGTTCCCATTGTATGAGTGAAGTGTTAAAATATATGTTAACTGTTGCGCTCAAAGATGCAATCCAGTGTAAATACCATTGAAAGTGTATTATAAGGAAATAAAGTGTGTAAAGTGCAGAGGGAAAGGAAATAATTCCCACAAGGAAACTATAAAATGATTGACAATCAAAATAATACAATGCTGGAGTACACAAGTTGGATGAATATACTTCTGTTATAGAAGACAAAGCAAAATATTAGCTTATAAGGCAATGATTGTATTATAAAAAATTGTACGGTAATTGTTATTCAATGAATAATATTAAAATCGAGTTAACCTTTTATCAAAGTTAGAAGCTGCCTATCGTTCCTCGAAAAGACTGAGTTCGTATTTTAATTATACTAAAACGACTGGAACATTTAAAACATAGAAATAGATAAAACGCTAGTTATCACCTATGGTAATTGGCAAAGACAATTGTGATCGGTAGCAACATAGAAAACATATGTATCGTCAGGGTAAAAACGATTAGATGGTGTCGCAATGATGAGAGTTATGGTGGTGGTGGTTTCGGACATGC
This sequence comes from Gammarus roeselii, assembly GCA_016164225.1. NCBI lineage: Eukaryota > Metazoa > Arthropoda > Malacostraca > Amphipoda > Gammaridae > Gammarus > Gammarus roeselii. The sequence goes on along the minus strand of SDVV010001165.1, from coordinate 25,614 downwards.
TCAAGAACAGAATGCATTTTCTGGTTACTGATATTGTGCATTTAGCGTGTGTTTGTGGGCAAAGTTACTGTCTCTAATTGATCGGTCAATAGATGAACATTAAGCCTATTCCTGAAGGACGTGTTGGATTCAAGATTCTTGAGGCTTGTTGGGAGGTTGTTACAGGATTTTGGTCCAGTGATCGAAAAAGCTCGGCAGGCAGTTCCTGTTTTCCTGTGTTCAACGTGCAGAGTATCATTATTTCTTGTGAATCGATTGTTCTTTTCACCTCGAGAATATATGGGCCTTTGGCTGCCGAGTGAATGTTTTTCTAGATGACCTTCATGAATTCTGATCGACTCATGGAGTGCCAGTTTGTTGTCGATATTGAGCAACTGTAATTTTTCGAGGAGAGGACTTACGTGGTCTCGTTTTCTGTGGTTAACATCGCATGTTATTCTTGCCGCAAAGTTTATAAAACGTTGCACTTTCTCTCTTTGAGTTTTGGTGCATTTCCTCAAATTGAAAGACAATAGTTAATGTGAGAAAATACTAGAGCGTGGACAATCAGTAATCTTGATTTGAAATCCAATTATTTTTTGGCGGAGCTTATGAATAAAAGTGTTCCATTCAACTTGGAACACAGAGTAGTTACGTGGTGTTTGAAGGAAAGATCGGGATCAAACCATACTCCCAGACTTATAATTTTATTTTCAACAGGAATGTCAGATTTGCCTATCCTGATAGAAAAAATCATTAGAACTGCTTTCCTTTCGAGTTCAATCCGAACATGATGCAGTTTGTTTTTTCAGAGTCGAACTTGAGTCCATTTTTATCATACCAAGATTTCAGATTAGTTACGGCTGTTTCAGCGTCGGATTTCAGCGCATTCAGATCTGAAGTTTTTCGTGAAAGCAATGTTTGAACATCATCGGCGTACATTACCATTTTCGCTTGATTTTTTGGTATTTTACAGTCTGTGTCATTTACAAAAACCAGGAACAACAAAAGGCCGAGTATCGAACCTTGAGGGACCCCAAAGGCAACTGAGGCAGAATTTGACGTAGTTGCGTTATCGAGTTTAACTGATTGTTGCCGATTCATCAGATAACTTTCGAACTAAGTTGGGTCTATTCCGATGTTGCGGAGCTCGCCAAAAAGAATTGTATGGCTTACACTGTCGAATGCTTCCGATAAGTCTAGCAATACCTGCAGAGATATCTGCCCCGCATCAAAGTTTTTGTACAGGTCTTCAGTGATGCTCAAAAGTGCATCTTCTATTGACAATTTTCGCCGATAAGCATACTGGCAGTCATTGAACAGCTTGTTTGATTCAAGGTAATCGATCAATTGGATAGATATTTCCTTTTCTAGAATCTTGGATAGGACAGGCAGAAAAGTGATCGGTCTAAAGTTGGATGGTTCATTCTTGTCCCCCGATTTATGAATTGCTTTCATGATTGTATGCTTCCAGATCTCTGGAAAAGTTTCACTAGCTATGGAGGTGTTAATAACTGTGCTGATATAAGGCAAGGTAACTATAGGGCTGTCTTCCAGATATTGTAGGGCTAAACCATCTATTCCTGTAGAATTTGTGTTCCTCAAGGTAATTACAGCTCGTTCTACTTTGTGTTGCGATATTTGCTTTGGTTTCCATTTGACGTTTGCTTCTCGGTCGTTGTCTCTATCAAAAGCTGAACTCCATGTATCTGTTGCGTCGTTCTGTAATTCTTGATAAGCTTCCTGGGTTACCTCTTCAAAACCTGTTTCCCAACTCACAGCGAAGTAGTTGTTAAACTCCTCTGAAGTTGCTTGAGTATTCGGATAAGTAGGCGAGGTGACCTTTTTTTTGTAGTGAACAATTCTTTTCAGTACATTCCACGTTTCTTTTTGATTGTTTTTGCACTGTTTTAGTTCCTCATGATGGTTTTTAATTTTTGCCGTTCTGAGTTCTCGTTTGACTCTTCTATTTTAAATTCGAAATAATTCTAACCAAGTGATGCTTCGGTTTGCTCTGCGTTTGAGATATTTTTTAAGTGCAACTTCGCTTCGCAGTTTTTCTGTAATCCATTTAACCGGCATGCTTTTCATTGTTTTAGTTTCCATTGGTGCCACAGCGTTCAAACATGGGAGAGGATAGTCTGTGAGTAATTGGGCTTGCTCTGTGACGTTATTTGTGCTATGTATCTGTTATATCATCTCGACGTTTGCCACTAGTTGTGCTCTGAACACGTCAGTCTAAAATGTACACAGACCCGTTTTTGATAGGGTGTGACGTTCTGCTTTAGCGTTCTTGCGTCAAGTTTTCGAGCGCGAGTTAAGGCTTTTTCAATATTATGTAGGATTGATTTTTTATGTTGTACAGCTGCGATATGGTCTAAGAAAGACTGCCAGAATCATTACGCCTGAGAGATGCCGAGCACATACGAAAAAAAAGCTACCATGATCAAGGTCTGGCAATGAAATTTCCTTAAAGATGATTATCACCTGACAAACATTTAGAGGGTGAAATTCTTCATTTTCCGCGAGGTATTTCACCAGAAAATGTAATGAGGGCTTGAAAATGGTATGAGATTATTCAAACTATAGATGTCGAGGGACATGGAAATTTATACATGTGGCGCTGCGGCACATAAAAACGTGAAGTTGTAGGTCTAAATGTTGCATTTAGGCGAGCATCTTGCACACGTGGATATCTTATGATCATTATCTTGCGCGCTGTAAATGAAGATTGATTTTCTTACCTGTGATGTAATAAAAAAATTGATACCTTATTACATTGGGATATCAGGTAACAAGAAAGGTAACCTACAAAGACATGAATTAAAGCTAATAGTAAAATTGAAGCAAACTGAAAAATAACCTGGGCATATTTTCATTTAAAAAATGCTTAAGTAAATATCCTGACCGCAGGATAGAAGATAATGAACGCATTAAAGTAATCTAAGAAACATGAATACGAGATAATCGGAGAACAAATGCAAACTGAGAAAAGAATCTTCCAAAATATTGCATGAGAAAATTAAACCTTGAAATAGTCTTGGGAGCAATGAGCTCATGGGCTCGAACTGGTTTATGAGCTAAAAAAATGATCAACAAACACATTGAATAATTGAACAAATAAATATTCGTCTTGTGACGGAAAAATATACTTGGCACAGGGCAATAAACCACTAAGAAGTGCAACTAACTAAGTGAAGTGTAATTTTTTGAACGGCAAGAGAGAGAGAGACAGAGAGAGTAGAATATCAGCACTGGAAAAAATGAAAAGTGTTTACCATCAAACTGGCCCAAAAACAGCAGCTGGAATGAAACGTGGGTCCTAATATTGGGCGTGCGGGCTCCTGAAGCAGGTCGAAGCAGTTGAAGTTGAATAGCAATTGGTTGCAGCGAGGGATCTTCAAGCCGGTCGAAAGTACATCCACAATATATGCAGCGCGGGATCATCGAATAGGTGGGTGAAAGCAGCCAGTCCACTGATAGCGGAGGGGAGGGCGTAGGTGGCAAGGCTTCAGAAGGTGGGGGCGGAGGGGTGTAGGTCCGCTACACCCAACCTAGGCAGGCGAGTACATAGGCGCATCGGAACAACGGGTCACTCACTGTGCGTGCATGCGTTTGTCGACGCTGTTGAGGCAAGCGAGGGGAGGTAGGGAGGAGTGGGTTAGGCAGTACAGATAGTAAACCTTTCCTAGCGACGTAAAAGCACCCTCTTCTGTGAGCAAACACCTACATGGAACTACAAGTGCAGGATCATCTAAGGAGGCCTAATTAACCATGCAAGTTTCGGGGTGAGTCGATTCGAAGAGACGTCTTCAAAGTTTATCAAAAGCCCGGGTTGTGGTGCCTTAGGCCACATAAAAGCACAACCACGAGACTGTCAGTAGAGCACCAAAACGCACAAGGTTGCCAGATGTTTCAACGCTGGCCGAAGAGAATAGCTCTCGGATATGCACTAAAACTTTAAAATTCGACCGTGTTACCACAAATTCCGGTAAAGCGTGACATTATGGATAGGTGAGCAGTTCACACATGAAGCTGAACTAAAACAGATTCACAAGAACCTGATGACCAGGTGTGTGATCACAAACACGAGGAGCACATTCACTAATTGCCTAACGACTTCAAATGATATGTCAATAAAGAATGTATCTCATGTATCTACTTTAACATCTTTTCGCGACCACTGCCTAGAAGTAGCGCACTTTTGCGCCAGTACGTGTGTACTGGCGCAAAAGTCCCTATGACTATAACTTTGGATAACTTGTTGCTACTCTATTTTGTTGTTGAATTGGGGAAAAAACAGACGCGAAGATTCGAGATATTCTTGTTGTTCTCACTTTGACAGTAGTGCTCTTGTTCACTGATTTAATTCTAACTTCACAATGTACGTTTTATTAGTTCTGATTATCCGTGAATTTCAGTCTATTTATTTATTCCATATGGGAAGACAGCACTTTGATGGAACTCAGTGTAGTGGTTTGAAGAGTTTGACCCGGAGGAAGGGCGTGGAGACAGAGAGGCATGAATATTGGTGTTAGGGTTACATGATATCAGCCGAGAGAAGGAGGGAGGGAGGCAGAGCAGGCCAGGCTACCCTCAACAGCCGTTGTTGGAAGAGGAGAAACAAATCTGGTATATGGAGACATTTACGCACTGTGAACGATGATAGGCTATTATTAGTAAAGTGGTATATTATTGACTTCGTAGAACACTTTGAACACTTCACTCCACAACGTCCCTGCAGTGCCCAAGTACAACCCTTCACATTGTCTACAATGATTGGAGCTGCGAGGCCTCTAAGCATCAGAATATAGCTTTTAGGCTGAATATAAATAGAATTCATTAGGATTATTTCATACTCGATGTTCTGTTACAGTTCACTGATCAGTGTGTGCTATTTCCAACCACTTAACTGTACGAAGTCCTAGAAAAAATTAACATAACAGAGGAGCAACTCTGATCACGTCCTACCGCTAACACCGAGCTTGGAAAGATGCCACGTCAAACATTGCACCAGGATGTAAGAAGTTATATAAAACACTAAAAATATACAACATATAACTAAACGTAATATATCCTAATATTCCGATATTGTATAAAATAACCAACAGATTGCATTGAGGATGAAAACTCTACAGAGAACATACACAACTGAAAGACACATACTGAAACTCTCGAGTTATAATAAAGCAAGAAGATCAATTCTCTACCATACCCAAATAACATAAATTAAAAACCATGATGTATGAGAAAAAACTAGCATGTAACCAACCAAGCAACTAGCGTGAATATATCAATTATACTCTTGGGTGATGATACTGATGTAAACATGGATTTAGCATGGAAGTGCAATCTCACCTATTTGTCCAAAGCGAGAGAATTATAACGAAATGCTTCCATTGATAAAAACAATCCTATTCACCCTGATCAAATATTTTGCATCTTGAAAATTATCCATAACGGGTTCTTTCTCCTTTTGAAGGGATGTTTCAGTCACATGTTTATTATGTATCTGTTTTCTGCGTCCGATAGCTCACAACAGAGGAAACAGGAGTAGGAGTTACTGAATGAGTAACTAAAACAGAGCGCAAGGGTACTGATAATACAATCGCAGAAAATAACATTAAATTAATTGAATCTATGCCACGTGTAAACTGATCAACAGCGAACGACGTAGAAATGATACCATGGTGGAAAAATTCATCATAAACATGGGCTAATTAAGCCCTATCTTATTCCTTTGCATACGTGTTTTGCACATATATACTCTACTTCAGTACCACCATAATCTCATTAGCCATAAAACGAGGGTCTGTGTCTTAAGCTAATTCACTGCATTGAATCGAAGCGAATTAAAATCTTCAACGAGGAAATATGTATCCTCCCTCCTCAAAGCTTTCAGGTCTTACTCATTATCCCACAAATCGTTGTTTTGTTTGCATCATACAGGAATCATTATTTTTCTCCTCCATAAAAGAATGTTGTTTTCATTCGGGAAATATTCAATCACCTTAATATGTACAGCAATTCCCTATCCTTGCCAATTTATTTTCCCTCGTTTCTCAGAGTTTTTGCCTCCTTATTGCTCTTTATCCCGGACTCTCGTTCCATAACAACCCACCTTCCCTCTTCTCCCTATGCTCTGTGCTGCTGCCAGCGTCGCTTGCCTGCTCAGCACAAGGTTACTGCACCGATGATCCTCTAAGACCTTTGCTTATACGCAGCCCCGACACAGACGCCTCTTTGAGCATCCTCGCCACACGAGACGGCGACTGTGCGGGGCAACGGCTCATTAGAGACTTCTAACTCTTAGCTGTGTGTGAGACCTTGGCAACAAGAGGAAATTGACAACTTGGATTTGTGATTTATCTTTGTTTGTATCACGCTTGGTGACCGTGATACTTCAAACCTCGTCACACTCTGGTATGTATTTTTTAGGGGTATGGTTCTTAATCATTCCTACTAACGTTGGCTTTGCTTTTGTTGACATTTTAATAGAGTAGTATAACTGTCTTACTCACGGGTTCTTCTACCATAAGGACTGATATAATAATCATGCCACAACAATAAGACTAGGACATAGGTATCTTAAGTAGAAGAAAATCCTTCACAGTTTTTTCATAGAATTTGTGTTCTATTTGCTTAATCTATGCGGCATTCAGTCGCATGTGACGAATTGAGCTGCTACATAACTTATGTCATGTGGCTGGTCCTTAGGGAACTGGGTGTAGGAAGGTAGAAATACTTGCTACCGAGCCTCTTGTGTGTCGTGAGAGGCGACAAATATGGGCGGGCGAGGGGGCTTGAGATCACTTCCTCTGTAAACTCTTCCCTCTAAGACGACGAGACGAGCGGGGGGAGGAGAGACCCACGCCTCTCCAGAAGAGTGAGATTGGAAAAATGTTTGTCAGTAAGAAGTATGAATGTGTTGCCGCTGAGTAAGACGAAGTATAAAGGTAAGGGCGAATGTGAGTTTGGTATGACCAGTGGACAAACGTCGGGAGTGGTGGAAGATTTATCACGAGGTTTAGCGTTGTTGTAATGTAATTTCCGTGCAATGTAATTTTAAGTCTGCACTGTTCTGATTGTGTGGAAAGGGGCGTGGTATTTTAAATCGAGACCATGACGTCCGACCAATAAGATTAAAGCATTGTGGGCGCCTTGTGTGTGATGGATGATTCAAAGTCGGGCCATGAGCCAGAGGGGCGACAGCGAACGCGGGGAGGCTCTGCGTAAGGAGTAGAGGGACTTCAAGAACGACACTGGAGCGGTGCGGCACGCGGCCGCTGGAGCCCTCGGCCAGGGCCTGGTGCGACCAGGGACATCGCAGTACCCTGTCACCTGTATAAATCCGCGGAAATTTTACCTTCAGGAGGGGCCTTGACTTCAGCGGTGGGGGGAGGGGGGGAAACCCTACACATCCAGCGTCAGGGCGCAACGGGAGGGAAGCTGCAACCACTACGTAATCATCTGCCTCCAAGTCTGCAAGTGCAGTACGCCTGTCACCGATTTCAATCTGAGGGGACATCATCGTCAAGGGAAGACGTGACGACAGCTGTCGGGGCAGAAACCCTACGCATCCAGCGCCGGGGCTCAACGGGGGGAGGAAGCTGTAATTGTGACGCGTACATTCGCTGCAAAGCTGCAAGCGCAGTACGCCTGGCACCTGTATCGGTCTTCCGATGAGGCGTGGTGGATCTTCAAGAGCTTCGGACGGCAGTTGTGGGGGTAACTTCGGTATTGCGTAGCTGGCTCATAGCTGTGTTAATTAGTTCCGAACGGTGCCACGTAGGTCCAGAGATGTGTGGGAATTCCGTTAGAGCCGCACCCCTTTATCTCGTTATAACTGGTCAGGTTTCCCGGCGATAGTGGAAAACCGGTGCAGTTGTGTGTAGAAGACCCGGACCATTTTTATCGGAGTTTAATAAGGTTGTTTCTATCAAAACTGTGTTCATGAGTTTCTAAACATATATTATAAACCAGAGTGAAATGTTCTTACCCATGCAGTCAATTCAATAATAAACCTATATGTCTTTCATGTCTCCTGCTATTCGCCTTGACCCTCCTCCGCTATCACTATACCTATCTCCTTCAATCATCTTAAACTGCGTCTCCTTACATTGTTATCGATTGGTCGGCTGGAAAAAAGCGTTGCGGAGTGGAAAAAAGGGTCCTCTAGATTGGTGATGGTGAAGCTTAAATTAGGTAGAGGAAGATTGGAGTTTGTGAGTCTTACAGACTAGATACCAAGACGAGTGAGGAAGAGGGGTGGCGTGTTTGGATTAGTCCGAGAGAGTGCATTGAGAGTTTTGAAGGCTGATTCAACGTGGGGGTATTGGGGACCTAAATGTATGAGTTGGAGACGAAGTGGTGGAGAAGGTGGTAGAGAGGCATGGGATTCCAAATATAAATGACAATTAAGAGAACCTATTAGGTTGATTCATGAAGCAGGAGCTTTGACGAAAAACAGGTAGTTCAAAAAGTGAGTTGTCCTCTGACACACATGGCTAAAGATGACCCGTCGTGTTGTGGTGAAACAAACGCTGAAGGATTTTGTGTTGATTTCGAGGAGAATGGGCTGGTGTTGAGAGAAGAGGGTGGAAAAATGTCTGATCATCTACAGGTGGATCGTAGATGAGGCGTAGATCAAGGGTGGAATGGGACCAAATGATTAGCAAGAGGAAGAGAGACAGTGAGGTTTAGTGAATTGAATGTGGCAAGCAGAGCTGATGAGTTCCAGCAGGCGTTGAAGAAGGGTGACATTGGGAATGGGCAAGGCCTGGGTAATGCTGAGGACGACTGGGAGACGTTAAGTAGTGCGGGGTTGAGCTGTGCAGGAAATATATGTGATGTACGCCGTGTGTGCGAGTGTAGTTGAAAGGGTACGCGTGGAGGAACGATGAGGTTGAAACGGTGGTGGTACAGATTCAAAGAGCATTGAGTTTTTTGCAGACGAGGTCGGTGGCGCTCTATGTCAACTATAGAGAAAAGAGAAAGAAGGTGAAGCGTTTGGTAAAGAAAGCAAAAATGGCACCGATGCTAGGCCAGACAGGCGGTTGTGCAAGATATTTTGTGGAGAACATGAATAAATTGTAGAAAGTTGTCATGAGGGTGAGAAAATGGAACACGAGGGAAGAGGAGGTGGTGAAAGTTGTAAACAGCCGGTCATTGTTGAATATTGAGACATTGATGAATGTTGTGGTTGTCTGCAAGTGTAATATTGTTGCTTTTGGTGATGGTTTGCGAATACCGGTTGTGGGAACAAGAATTATTGCGGACCTTACTAAGAAACGGAGTGCAGGAGGTGGTAGATGAGATAAGAGCAGGGAAAGACCCTGGTTTGGACGACATTGCGTCTAAGTGCCTAAAGAGTTGTTGAGTAACCTTATTCGAATGATTGGTGGGTCTTCTTACGCTGAATTTTGTTTCAGGCGTGATACCGATTAAGTGGCGCTATGCTTGAATTGCTCCGCTGTATAAGGGAAACGGAGATTAAATGAGCGAAGCAACTGAAGGTGTATTTGTTTGCTGGGTGTGGTGAGTAAGTTGTAAGATAAAGTGCTAATTCAGATGATTAGAGAAAATACGGATGGTGCAATTGGTGAGGAACAGTGTGAGGGTGTGCAGATCAGAATTTTGTTGCGGAAATGTCCGTGAGAAGTACCTTGCGAAGGGGAAGTGTGTGTTCACGGCCTTCATAGATCGGAAAAAGGACTACGGTAGAGTAGACAGGGACGCGTTGGGGATGGTATTACCTTTGTATGGAGTTGGTGGAAAGTTATAACGAGCGTAATAGAGGAGGGAGCGAGAAGAATGCTTGGTTCCTAAGCAGTAACAATTAAACTGATACAAGGTTGACCAGTGTTTCTCGGGCTGTTCAATCTTTACATGGATGAAGTAGTAAGGGAGATGGACGCGAGTGAATTGGGTAGAGATCAGGAGTTGTTTGTAGCAAATGGGCGGATGGCAGTTGAGTCAGTTGCTATTTTGCTAATGATACGACACTGGTGACAGATTCGGAGGAGAATTTGTGTAAGCAAGTGTCGGAGTTTGGTAGTGTGCGCGAGAAGAGGAAAGTGCGAGTTAATGGGAGTAAAAGTTAGTAAAGAGATGTTCGAGGAATGACGATGGAAACGGAATCAGTGCCTGCCTTATTTGAAACAGTTTATTACAACAAGATTGTACAGTTTACATGTAATGATTTCAGTTAATAGTTATAATATATCAATGTAGAAAATTGAAGGCCCGATTTAAGCTATTCAGAGCTTGAGGCAACCTAATCTTTACGTACTAACCTTTCGAGCTTATCTAACCCTAAAAGAGTCCTAACACTAAAATTCCAAAAGAAGTTTGAGTTATTGAAGGAAATTATGTGTTTTAAGCCCTGGATCTTATGTGAAGAAGACTGAACAAGTTGAAACTGAGGTGAAATCATGAGCGAATAAAGGGTGTACAGGGTTGGGCGCACTGAAAAGTGTGATGAAATGCATGACAAAAGGGTAATGAGCTTTGGAACTGAAAGTTTCTTGAGCTGCTTCCAGTCATTAGATCTGGAACCAGAGAAAAAATTGTATGAGGGGGCAGTTGTTCCAACTGTGCTCTATGGGGATAAGATGTGGGAGACGAAAGAGGAAGATAGAAGAAAGTTTAAATATTTTCGAGATTAAATGTTTGAGTGGGATGGCAGAAGTGACGCGGACGGTTAGGGTCAATATTGACGTTGTTTTAATTCGAACGGGTATGGTGAAAAAGTTGAAGGACACGGTAAATTCAACTGTTCTGAGGTATTTCGGACACACAGTGAGAATGGATGCTGAAGAAAACAGAGCTTAGTGAAAGAAGGCCAAGAAGGAGACCAAAGTTTGGGTGATTGATGACGAGAAGCAAATTTTAGGGAAGAGAGGCGTCAGTGTGGAAACAACGAGAAAAGGTGCAAAGAGTAGGCGTGAGCCAAAAATGATTGGGAATGGATGTGCTTTGACGCGGCCCTGATATGCTTTCCCACTCTTGGCGTTTCGTTTAAAAGGATGGACATGGTTGGGAATGCTCGGCAATTGTGATGCAACTGATGTAAACTAATGAAAGCTATCGGGCCTTGCTGTGAAACTGATCTCGAACCTTACTTCTAATTCAACGTGGTGTGTAATGCCGGTCCTGGCTGGACTAATTAGCACTAAAAGGCAAACTTTTTTTATGTGCGTGAGATCATGAGAGGAGTGTGATGTGCTTCTTGCCGTAGGCCACTCCACTTCAGAAGGATCTACATCTGTGTTGCCAACCATCCCACTTCAGAGGTTAGATCACCCCGACGATGGTGAATCCAACTACTATATCAACAAAATAATAAAAGCTACCCTTTTTGCCTTAGATTAGAATTGAACCTGCAGATTTAAATCATATTATAGTGTCGACGAAATTAAATTTCCAAAGGTCAGTCCACCAGATTTTTCAGCACGTACGGTATATTACCAGTTCCGTATTGCAATGCTGGAAGTGCAGGACGATACAAATACAAATACTGACACAAGACCGAATCGCCCAGAAAGGGGGGTGGCCGATGGCAAGGCGCACCTCACACTCCTCTCATACGCTCACACTCACACAACTTAGCACTTTTACGTCAAAGCGTCCAGCCGGGAGATCCCGCAACACACCCTCGGGGTCATGAATGCAGTTCGAAATCAGTGTCGGCAGCAGGGATCGACAGTGTGACTGGTTTACCCCTGCCTCATCATGATGATCGGCCCCCTCCCCCGCCCACAACAATTCCGTCTCTCAACGAGATGCCGAGGGCGAAAAAAGCACATCAAAGCAGCGTCAAACATCATCCATTTACAATTATTCTCTACTTACTGATGCCTATTCACTTCACGCTCTCTCGCTATCTCCTCACTCAAGTCTCTCCATCCTAACGCCTGCTTCACCCCATCCATTCACCAAAACTTCGGTCTCCCTTTAGGTCTACGTCCACTCACCTCTGCCTTCAACAGCTTTTTCACCAATCTACCTTCATCCATCCTCACCATGTGCCCGAACCATCTCAGAACACGCGAATCCACTCTGTCCTCTAACTCTTTCACCATCCCAGTTCTAACTCGCACCACGTCGTTATTGATCCTGTCTCTCCGCGTCACACCAGCCATGCTCCTCAAACATTTCATCTCGAAGACATTCAACGTTTTGTGAAAAAATTAAGAATGAAAGCGACAATAATCAATTGTGGAAGGGATTGGGAAATGACACAGAGTTATATACATACGTGGCTAAATAGCCAATCCACTTACTTTCACTATTATCTCGCGGGACGATCAATGCTACCATAGAGTGGCAGAATAGGATAGCCTAGCGAGGGTAAGGTGGGTGAAGATTCAAAGACACAGTCGAAGGAGTTTATGCAGAACTGTCAACTTTGTATAGGGAAGTTGAGTAACTGGAATTCGATAGGGTATATTTACTAATTTTAGGTGAGCATTCGTTTCATCAAAAAGTACCTAGCAGGTTTACAATCGCCGATGCCAATAATGTTGCAGCGACGGTGGCTTCTAACGCCACGTTTAACAATATACATCAGAGCTATACATCCTTCCTACCCGACAACAATACACCGTCGGCGTCGACTTTAACTTGCGTCTCAAAACGTTATAACAATAACCCAGAAAAATCGTAAAATATGAATTAGTAAGCCGGCATGCTGTTAGTGCCAGACACAATCCAAGGCGTAAATTGAGGGCTGTTCCTTCCGGGAGCGTCGCGATGTTCACCCGTACAGCTTCTTCCTCCCTCCCCTTCTTCGGCTGTCCGGTTCATTGACTGATGATAGTAATTCCGTTAAGCTGGTTTGACGGCACTCCAGGCCTGAATAAGATTGCTGTAGTTAATGTTTCTGGTGGCGTGATGGCCCGTACGTGGCTGCTTACGTAGGTATTTTTTATTTCAATTGTGTACGGAATGGAACCCCATTCATCGTTTCGCTTCACTTTTTTTAGTCGCCGTCTCGCCTACACGATTCCAATCACTTAGGTTTGTTGCCCGCAAACAACCCCTGAGCTCCCGAAACTTTCTTCTTACTTCTCTCGCCTACTGCGTATTGTTCCCCTCAACACGTCATTTTAAGCGCAGTGTTAGCCTATCTGAACGCCCTCGCGGTTGATACCCTCTCTTGTTCCCCACGTGCCTCAGAATCTGCACCAATTGGGATTGGTCCCCAGTGCCGTGGCAAATAAGCTCCGCCCTCTAAGCTTAACCCAAATTTTGTCATGAGTATCCCTTGTTCTATCACACAGATGAATGTGTTGATCTAAAAACATGAAGTCATGACTCAGTGGAAGATTGTATAAATGGTTGTCCCCGAAATGCAATTATACCACGAAATTATTGTAACAACCCAAGTACATTTCGGAACATTGATAATTAATCGGCATATAAAATAAAAGGTCAGTTAACAGTTTTACAAAGAATGGAATTGTAGTACAATGCAAAGTATAGTTATATAGCAATGCCCCCTTCCCATTCAGAAAATGTCAGACCCCGTCTGCATTTTCCTTCAGACGTCCCACCGTCAGCTGGGTTACACGACATCACCTCTCGCTTGCCAAATCAGTGCTTCCCCTCTCACTGTGTCATGACTGGTAGGTGTGTAAATTCCAACGTTTCCTTTGATCCTCTTCAAGTGAATTTGTTCACTTCGTCTCTCGGTCGACCTCACATCAGTGGCACCTCTCGCACAGCACAGCCACGACGATCGCATGCCGTCCCTCGTTACTCTCGAGGCTCTCATATACTTTTTTTTATTTGTCTCCGCAGTTCAAGTCAGCATTTTGCCTCTTGAATGACTTTCGGTAATGATACAATTTACTCCCATCGCATACCCGTTACTAACTCCTCATCCAAGAATTGTATAGAAATATCAATCTGCTTATCCTATTATCCTGACCGTATTACGGGTAAAGGACTTTGTCCGGTTGTCACTTTCCACAACGTAAAAGGGATGTCATGGATACTTTACACTTAGTTTGCTTAAGTTCTAACTTATCTAAAATATGTATGTTTTAATTTCTACGGTGCCCAAGGTTGTATCTAGGTACTACGGTATCGGTGTGTGTGTCATCTTGCATCGCCTCCTCAGGCATTGGTTCGCCCGTATCTGTGGTGCAGTTTGTTTTTCGACCGCCTCGGCCTCCGTCAGCGGGTAAGGGTCTCCACGCAAATGTGCTACTTTTAGCCTGTTGAGATGAACGTATTTTTCTTTCCGATTGTAGATGCCTACAATCTTTGCGTTGGTGACGTTTTTCTCTGTGATTCGGTACGGTCCCTCGTGCAGCGTGGGCCACATTACCCCCTCATCAGGTTGATTGGTTTCGTTGCGTAGCAATACGACGGCCCCGGGCGCAATCTCATCATTCCTTACTACTTTTTCGCGCAGCTGGTCAGACTTCTGGTGAGCAGCCTCCGATTTTTCCTTGACTGTTTTGAACGCCTGATGCAACCTCATCGTGACTTTGACTGCGTATTTTTTTCCCAAGAGAGCAATCCATGTGCGGTGTTTGCATTAGTTTTACGAAGGGGATGTCAGCGTTCCAGCCTTGGAACAGAGAGAAAGGAATTTCTTCGATAGTCGTCGGGTAGGATGTGTTGATCGCCAGTGTGGCCCATTGGAGACTTTCATCCCACGCGCCCCGATCCTGAAACGCTGGGTGTGAAATGACGTTTTTTCCAGGTTTTGTCATACCGCTCTGTCATTCCATTGGCGGCTGGATGGTATGACGTAGTAGTGTGCCATTAAATGGTAAGGTGTTCGCAGACGGTCCTAAACAAGCTTGAAATAAATTCTGATCCTCGATCTGAGCACACTGAACGAATGATTCCGTAAGTGGCCATGTACTGTAGAAGAGCTCTGGTGACTTCTTCCGTAGATTTTGTGCTTGGAGGGTACGTGGCGAGGTAGCGCGAGAAGTGATCAACAACTGTCAGCACATAGCGGTGTCCACTGTCACTGGTTGGCAACTCTATGAGATCAAGTCCCACGCGTTCTAGCGGTCGGGTTATTGGGAAAAGACCCCCAAATGGTGCTACGATGTTGTTATGGTGTTTCCGCTTCTGACAAGGTAAGCAAGTTTTCACGTAATTCTTCAGATCCACTGTCATGTTTATCCAATCCATGTCTCTGTCGCGCGGTTCCATGTGTGGGTGAGCCCTTGGTGTGCTCCAATACGGCTGTCGTGGGGCACTGCCATTGCCGCTGGAGTCAGAGATGCCGGTACTGCGATTGTCTCTCACACTCGATTCGGTTTGGTTGTTTGTGTTCGTTTGTACAGAACGACTTTTTCTACGTAGAAATCTAGTTTCATTGCAAAAGTGGGCCGTGACGGTTTCGTCCCCTCCCAAGTACTTGACAACTAGACCCCAAACCTGGTCTACCAGCTGCTCCGTCCGAAGATTTTCGGTCTCAAATTTCTCCGCATGTTTTCGCATGGCCTCCTCCCCTCAGGTGGCGGTAAGGACAAGCCTCGTCTCTTCACTCTCAGTCTCGCCCTCGTTTACTGGTTTCCGTGACAGTGCGTCTAATACATGTTGGAGGGCTCCCTTCTTGTATCAAATGTTGAAATCATAAACGGATAGCAGAAACGCCCATCTCGCAATGCGACTGTTTTTGCTGTTTTCGTGCAAAAATATGTATCTCAATGCCGCATGGTCAATCACTATTTCAAACTTGTATCCTTGAAAATAAGGTGCAAAGTGGTTTACAGACGCCACGATTGCCAACGCTTCTTTTTCTGTCGTGCTATAGTTTTTTCCGGACCGCAAAACTCCCTACTGTGGAACGCGATAGGGTGTTCGTGGCCGTCATGTTCCTGGCTCAGAGCGCTACCATATGCGTAAGTCGAAGCATCGCAGTGCAGGATGAACTTCTTTTTGAAATTAGGTGCCTTCAAGACCGGAGTGTTGGTCATCATCGTTTTCAACGTGTCAAACGCAAGCAGCTGTTCCTCACCCCAACGGAATCGAATATATTTTCTTGTTAGTTCGGTAAGAGGTGCAGCTATACCTGCTAAGTGGGATATGAACCGACGGTAATGGCCGCACGCTCCTACAAAGCCTCTGAGGCGCCGCACCGTGGTAGGTCTGGGAAAATTTGTCATTGCCTGAATGTTACCTAGATCAGGCCGTACCCCTGCCTTGCTCACAATGTGACCAAGGAATTTCACGGAACTTTTTGCAAACGGGCATTTGGATAGTCTGATTTTTGCTTCTGCTGTTATAACACTCCATTTATACGCTTATAAAATGTGAGTTTCTCACGATACGAGCGGCTGGATTAGGGTTAGCCTCCTCCGATTTTTGCTTCCTTCAGCAAAAAGATGTGTGCCCTCGGATTTGGTCACTCGTGTATTTCGTCGAAGACCCGTTGTATAATGGGAGGTCATTTGTGCCTGTCTGTAGCAAGGAGATTCAGCTGTTCTGATGATCGATATAAGGGTAGCAGCAACTGGCTATGTATTTGGTCTCTATCGACTTCATAGCCCTGTGTGTATTACCAAAATAGAGAAGGAGTCAATTTCTGGTGTGCCAATAAGAGATATGGAAACGTGGGGATAAGCCCCCTCAAAGGGTGACGTCCGGTGGAGCTAATCCCTGATTGGACAATTGTTATGGTAAAGCTTGTCAGGTTGTTATAATCAGGTAAAATGCAAGGTAGGAATGATTAAACAGTTGTTTTATAATATTATTTTGAATAAGGACGAAGTAACAAGTCAACAGGTAAACTCTCAATAGAGCACTGAACATTGATTGTAATATAACGGACACAACGTAACAAAAGTGTAAAAGAACAGCAAAAAGAAATGTAATTGTAAAGCGTAGAGCGTAAGCGTAGCGCCCTCTACCCGAAAGCTTCAGCTGATGGAATGTTGAGATATACCCTTTTAGTACTGTCCTGAAATAAATGTGGGAGGGCCTTGTTTATGTGTATTAAGTGATTCTCCAATAAGGGGACTATTCACCTTTTTGAACCATCTAAAGAGGCGGGGCGTCCTAATACCCTGAGCTTATTGGCACGCTTACAATTTAGGCCGTTAACGAATTTTGTTGGCTCCTCCCATCCTTTGTTACAATTTACGAAAACCCTGAGCTTAACACCACCCTACTACTTTATTGGATACCGGCTACACAATGCTGAATCAAGTTTACCAGAATGGTCTAATTGCCTTCCCCTCGTCAACGTCTCTCACTTCATGTAATCCATATGAGGGACCACCTGGTTCTCTAAACAAACATCGGAGGGGATCAAAAATATGCAAGGCAAGGGATTTCTCCGTGTAACTTAGGCTAGGGTTAACAGGCCTAAGGCCTACACTGTTTCTAGGGCACACACTACGCAGCTGTTAACGGAGGCTGATCATAGTACAATTCCCTTCAACACTTTTTACTTCGTGGCAGCGAGTGGGAGAATCAGATGCACCTCTCGATAGACGGACAGTGTAGAGTTTGGCACTGTAGGGTAAACTTCTCATACACAACGCACCGTCTCTTTTTGTTTATTTTAGTCGCTTACAATTAATAGCCTCCGCGTTCGGGCAAATCTTAACTTTTCAGATATCAAAACAGCTACACAATATCAATCATACACCTTGACTTGTAGCTACTCATATAAAAGTATCAAAATCCTTTATTCATGCTTTGTGAAGTTCTCTGTTAGATTGTTATTGTTACTTTATTTGAAATAATATCATAAAAACATTTTTGTCTTCCATACAACCTTGCTCCACCTTTAACGTATTTTAACAACCTTTGCCTGATAAAATCGTAACACTGATGACAGCGGTGGGATTTGCTTTGCTCAAGTTAATTGGGGTTAGCTGCGTTTGAATTTCATAATGCCCAGTTCACCTCTAACGTGACTTCCTCGACATTAAGATATTCTGGCCTTTTTCATATATTGGTATGCGAACTCCGTGGATGACTCAAGCCCACCTGGATTAGTTATATGTCTGCACGTACGTCAGATCGAACTCACCAGTAAGGGCTTCTTGCTTGTTATTCCTAGGAACAACACGACGGTTCGCCCTTTATTTAATTGCGCGTCTGATCTGAGTCATGAATTATCGTTTAGGAACGACTGGCGCATGGCCTCCCTTGATTTACTGAGTCAGTGCATGTATTTTGTATCTATGAATGTTTTGTGAGTTGAATTGTTCATTCATGCCTCCACTCTCCTGGTCATTCGTTTCACACATCAGTATCGCATCAGTCAAGCCTGCGCAACACTCGTATTCCCGTCCAACCCATCACATGATCATTTCATCGCATTCATCCATCGTATTATGTTTCACTTCGGAACGCTACCAAACATCTACTCATTTGACGAAACGCGAACTCGACTCGCAATGAATTAAATTACCGTAAGTGACATAGATTAGTGCACGTTCCCATCTCTCATTAGGACTGATAATTTTAAAGATGTGTGATCACTTGACGAAGATAAAAGTGTCATGACTCAAAAAGAAATCCGAACAGTTAATGATCATAAGAACATTCTATCATCAAACGTCACTAAGCATTTTATACTACTAACGCAATTTTCCAACGGAAAACAGGACATAGTATGAACTTTGCTACAAAACAGGTCATGATATGATTTATACGTGAGTGACCATATACGTACCAGTCTATTTGAAAGTTAGGATTAATAAAGAGAGTAGCATATATTTCATAATTGCTTTGGTTAGACATATTCCTGGAAGCAGACATGTAAAAATTTCGATGGATAATATTTTTGGTACCTTGTATTACCAGAGCGGCCTGCTGCGGTCGTTATGATTCACACTTCACTGCTTAAAGATATAAGATTATTTACAGTTTTTATCCTTTTTTTTGTCAAAAACTTTTTAAGAAACCTGAAGCGTTGTCGGCCAGTTCGAAACATGCTGTCCAGACAGAATGGGCCGTCTCGGCAGGGAGGGGTCTGCTTCAGCCAGCCTGGCATCCCAGGCAACAGAACGACAGTCAGTGATGACGTGGCCCTCGGTTCACGCCGCCTTGTAGTTTTCCCCTCATCTCTCGCCAGGCTGAATCGCTCCCCTATTGTATGTATGTTTGTTTTATTTCAATTTGTAGCGTGTGACATGAGAGGTGCATAGGCTGGTTTGAACATGTCAACGGAGGAGTGTGTATGGGGTCTCTTTTTGTCTATTTTAGTCGCTTACAATTATTAGCCTCCGCGTTCGGGCAAATTTTAACTTATTCAGATATCATAACAGCTACACAATATCAATCATACACCTTGACTTGAAGCTGCTCTTATTATAGTATCAAAATCTTTTAGTCATGCTATGTGAAGTTCCCTGTTCACTTGTTATTGTTACCTTATTTGAAGTAATATCATAAAAACATTTTTGTCTTCCCTACAACCTTGCTCCACCTATAACGTATTTTAACAACCTTTACCTGATAAGATCGTAACACTAAAAACAACTGGCAGCGGTGGGATTTTGAAGCAATAAAATTAAAATTAAATGAATCACTTTAGAATAAATTAAAATAATATTTTCATAACAAAACGCTCCAAGAGAAGTTTACCCTACAGTGCCAAACTCTGCACTGTCCGTCTATCGAGAGGTGCATCTCATTCTACCACTCGCTGCCACGAAGTTAAACGTGTTGAAGGGAATTGTTGTCCAATCAGGGATTAGCTCCACCGGACGTCACCCTTTGAGGGGGCGTATCCCCACGGTTCCATATCTCTTATTGGCACACCAGAAATTGACTCCTCCTCTATTTTGGTAATGCACACAGGGCTATGGAGTCGATAGAGACCAAATACATAGCCAGCTGCTGCTACCCCTATTTCGATCATCAGAACAGCTGAATCTCCTTTCTACATACAGGCACAA
The DNA here is from genome assembly GCA_016164225.1 of Gammarus roeselii. NCBI lineage: Eukaryota > Metazoa > Arthropoda > Malacostraca > Amphipoda > Gammaridae > Gammarus > Gammarus roeselii. The sequence goes on along the minus strand of SDVV010001165.1, from coordinate 5,746 downwards.
ATGACCTCCCATTATACAACAAGTCTTCGACGAAATACACGAGTGACCAAATCCGAGGGCACACATCTTTTTGCTGAAGGAAGCAAAAATCGGGGGAGGCTAGCCCTAATCCAGCCGCTCGCATCGTGAGAAACTCACACTTCATAGGCGTATAAATGGAGTGTTATAACACTGCCTCCTTAAATTCAGATAGAATTGCTTCCACGTTTTTCAAATGCTGATCGAAGTTCTCTGCGTAGATGCACGCGTCATACAGGTAAATGTAGGCAATCCTGCCTATCTGTTTTCGCAAGATTTAATTGATGCAACGGTTCCATGTAGCAGGTGCACCCTGCAGCCGAAGCTCATGCGGTTGAAGTGGTAAGCTCCGGAAGACGGGTGTAAGGCCGTGTATTGTTTGGATGCCTCTTCCATTTCTATTTGGTGGTAGGCGCTCTTGGCATCAATTATGCTGTAGTACTCGCTTCCAGCGACAGATTCAAGAGTTTTGATCATTTTAGACAGGGGGTAGCTTGATTTGTAGGCCATAGCATTGATTTTTCGGTAATCCACGGCAAATCTATAAGTATCATCGGGCTTCCGAACTAACAGCACCGGCGAACAGTACGGGCTGTCGGATGCAAAAATTATTCCTGCCGTCATCATCTCATTCCCTTTCTGCTCAATTACGGCCTTGGTGCTGTGGGGTAATGGCCATTGTGGGGGTTGATTGGTCGGTCATCCTTCATACAAATGCAGTGCTGGACTCCCATGTTGTTCCCAATGCCATCTTCTCCCGCCGTGATGACCGTCCGATACTTCCACAACAGACGTCTGACCTTTTCCTGCTTTTCCAATTGTAAATGAGTCAAATCTAAGGCATCAATTTGTTAACGTCGATGCACATCCTTTCAGTCGTCTGCCTGCGACTCCGTGCACCACAGTACAGTCTCGTCGAACTCCTCCTTTACCACGGGATATACAGTGGCCACCAAAAGTCCGTACTCTATGAACACTGACTTGCTGCTAGGGTTGGAGCAGTTAATTGGGATGCGCCATTCTTGACAGTTACCAAGGTCCTTCCAAGCACGGGCCTGTACCGTGGGAGCGAGTCTACTATAACGTCCGTATCTTCGAAACACGGGTGGACAGTCAAGTATCTAATTACTTATCTGCTTTGAGACAGAATACACCTCTCGCTTGCTCGAACAGCGTTGATCGTTCCATCGTTGTCCTGTGAGGCCACGGAAATATTCGGTATGCCGTCGGTCGTCCTGCCTTGAAAGGAGACCTTCTGCCCCATTAGCATCACACTGTTGTTGTTAGTGTCTATTATTGCGGCGCACCGTCTGAGAAAATCTGAACATAACAATAAAGCTCCGGGATACGCGTTTGTCTTGCAGACAAGAAACTCATGTTTTATGTGTTTATTTCCAGCCAACACGGTCAAAGTCATTCGTCCTTCCGTCATCACGGTCTCGTTATTCAAGGTTCTGATCTCTGTTTCATTAGGTATAATTTCACTCCCGAAGTCGCACATCGTCAAGGCCACGTTATGTTGATCCAGAGTCAATTAAACAGGGTAATGGTATTCTATTCACCTTGAGTGTTATGCGTGGTGACATACGATCAATTTTTTGACTGGTAAGTGGAAGACCTCGCTTGTTCAATCATAGGTGGCTTACAAGTGTTTACAAGTGTAGGAAGACAACAACAGGCCTACTGGCCCAAACTAGGATGCCCTTTTGATTGCAAGAGGGTTAGTTCTAAAGTGGAACGTCTAAGAGGCCTAGTGACCCAAACTAGGTTGCATTTTGATAGCAAGAGGATTAGTTCTGAGGTAGAACGTCTAAGAGAGCTACGTGTGCCATTTCTGTTTTTATTTATAACAACAGAAAAGGGAACGGTTTAGCTATTTATCGGCGATTTATGTAGAACTTATCGAGTCGCGACTTGAACGTTTCGATTGTATTGCTGTTTACAACCTCCGCTGAAAGTTTGTTCCATTCTTCGACTACTCTATACGTGAAGAAATTGCGCGTGATGTCGAGTGAGAAACGTTTCCCAACGATTTTGTATCCATTGTTCCTAGTCACTCCGTTTGTATCTAGAGTGAAAAGGCTTGCGCAGTTGACGTTCTCCTTACCCTTCATAATTTTCCACACTCACTTCTATCATCTCGTCTCTGACTCGACGTTTCTCTAGCGAATAAAGATTGAGTTCACAAAGCCTGTCTTCGTACGATTTATTCCGCAGCGAAGGAATGAGTTTGGTAGCTCTACGTTGAACCTTTTCAAGTTTAATAACGTCTTTTCTAAGGAGTGGAGACCAGAATTGAACGGCATACTCGAGATGCGGTCTGACAAATGCATTAAATAACTTGAGCATACTGTGTTGGTTATTGTACGAGATAGTGCGGGATATCATATCTAGCAATTTGTTGCCTTTCTTGGCAGCATCGTTAAATTGTTTGATGCTTCTAAGTCGTTACTAATGATGACACCTTAATCTCTCGCTTCGGTGACGGGAATGAGTTCCTTTCCAGACATTGAATATTCGTAATTGGGGCTATGAGGACCTATGTGCAAATCTTTGCATTTGTCTACATTAAATTTCATTTGCCGCTTTTCTGACCAATAAACAATTTTGTTCAAGGCTAGTGGGATCTGCTGACACTCTAGTTCAGTTTGCACTTTTCCTTCGAACTTAGTATCGTCTGCAAACTTGCTAATGTTTGTGATTACGTTGCTATTGAGATCGTTAGTAAATATTATAAAAAGAACTGGCCCTAACACGGATCCTTGAGGCACGCTTCTTGTAACATTACCACAGGAGGAGAAAGCTCCGTTAAAAACAACTCGCTGCCGTCTGTCCATAAACCAGCATTTTATCCACTTGTTGAGCTAGTCTCGAATACCGAAGCTGTGCAATTTACTAATTAGGCGCTTATGGGGGACTTTATGTGGTGGGGGCCTTGAGACCATGTCTGGTAAACAATACTTCTGGATGTGTCCTGGTTTATTACATTTGAAGCAGCTAGTTAACCCGCGGTAAAAGTGGGTAGTCGAAGTCCGTACACTGATGTCTGCTCCATCCTGCGGGTGTCTCAGAAAACGTCCCGTGTTATTCAGGCCTCCGTATGGGGTGCGGCCTCGACGTCGCCGCTGAGTAGACTGCTCTGCTTTCCCTCGATTGACCTCTATGGGGAGCCACTTGATCTGGCTCCGTCGGCGGTGCTGCCATTGTTCGGTGCTCAGACTCTACTTGGGTAGCAAGCGTAATCAATTCGTCCGTAGAACTTATTTCACTTTGCCTTATTTGGTTGTAGGTTTCCTTACGTGGATCTGTCCTAATAAGATCCGTTACAGAAGGGTTGGATCAACTTGATATCGCGTTGATAGACTAAGCATCCTTTTGACATACTGCTTCGCTGGTGCATTCTGTCTCTGATGGTCGCCTAACAACTCTAAAATGGATTCAGATTGAGGTCGATAGCCATTTATCTGTACCCGAACCCAGGCTGCTGCGGCATCCAAGTTCTGAATTGTATCTATTTCGATGGCAACGTTATCGCTAAGTCCTTCGACAGTAAGTGGTATAAAACTTTAACCTGCTCCAGGTCGTTTAGGTCATCAGCGACTATTTTGAAATGAGTGACGTGATGTTCATGTCTCTATCAGCTCGGGAGATATTGGCTTTGTTCTCTGGTTCGGTGACTTTTCGCCAAAGCCAATTTTCTTCCGCATGCAGGGTGGTCAGTTTGTTGAGTACCAACAGTAGTATATATAATCCGGAAAAAGCCCTGGAGATAGGGGTCCTGAAAACGCCCTGGAGATAGGGGTCCTGATAATGCCCTGGAGATAGGGGTTCTGAAACAGCCATGGAGATTGTGGTCCCAAAACATCCCTGGAGATAGGGGCACCGAAAACACCCTGGTGTTTGTTGTTGATCAAGTTTATATTTATTTATTTATTATATGGTTACATAGGAAAATTTACTTCAATCTATTAGGAACATTTTCATCATATTATGAGTGGTTGCACTACTTTACGTTCACGTATTTTCAATCCGTATGACTGTGAACAATGAAATATACATATTCAAGGATATAATTATTTATTTATTACATAGTTCCATATTAGCATGGTTACATAGGAACATTTACATATTAAGAACCTTTAGAGAATAAAACCTGAAGACGTGGATGTACTTTCGTCATTCACGCGCATAAAATAGCATTCAATTGGAAATGATACCACTGGGATCGCTAGCGTAGCGGCAGGACTCTAACCATCACTGTCTCAGGGTTAGATGCTATCTCGTTATTGCACACGGCGACCTTAAACTATGTCAAGGTAATGAAAAATGTCAACGTTCAGCCTCGGGTGTCATTTGGGTGGCAAGTGTGTGAATTTTGGATTATTTTGTTGTTTGAATGGTTTTCTTTGTTCTGTTTATAGTATTTAAATATGATTTTATCCTTTAGATCAATGTATATCGTGTGCTCTGTTTCTAACTGTTGTTCATTGTATATGTTTATTCGTTGCTGGTAGGAATATTAATATAACACATTTAGATGTACGGTAGGGGGCCCCATAGGCAAAAAGTTGGAAGCGCTTTGGAAAATTGGGTGAGATAAGCATGCTCGTATAAATTAATGTTCGTCCACGGTGTTAGGGTTCGTTGAATTGGCATATCCGCAAGAAATGTTAGCCTGGTACATATCAATTTGGCTGTATGTGTAGCAAATAATTCTTTTCAATAGTATAAGGTATTTAGTATTTATTCAATTTGACTGTATATATCGTATTAATTAGTGTCGCAGTCACCGTTGATATTCCAATGGGAATTTATAGCGTTGTAATAGGATTTCAACTTGCTTCCATTGCTCGATTGTTAACATATTTCGGTCTGCCAACAGGTTCTTTATTAGTGAATGCAGTATTATGTAGGTTTTTTGTTATTATAGAGCAAAAAGCTATCGCATTAGATTAAATCCAAGTGCTTTTTCCCCCATTGTGTGTATGTATATATTTTGTCAGTTACATTAGTACACATCATTATTTATGATACAAATAGAAGGCGCTGAAATTATACGTTCACATATTTTCAATCCGTATGACTGTGGACAATGAAACATATATGTTTCTTTCGTCATTCACGCGAGTACACTCGCCAGAGACGTCTTTTTCCAAGGTTTACATCATCACCCAAGAAAGATCGCTTCCTGAATAGATTTTTTGGAGGTGTCTGGATGTCCATAGGCAAGAGTTGTGCACGCATCAACATAGTAGCGCTTATTTTCAAACTTACTGAGACAGTTTGTGAATAGTGCGCACAGTTTAAAGCTGGCATGCTTGTGCGCGAATGTTGTGTATGGTCTCAGAGTGTGTGTATGTTTTCTTGTTATGGATGTTTCTGCATTGTTCAAATCTGTTTTTTGCTTGTGTCTGGTAATTGACACCCTTAGCAGCTGATTTTGGGGCCTCAGACTCGGGTAACATACTGTAACACGTTAGTTGAAAGCAAATAATTTCACTCGGGCAGTCGTTAACTGCTTCGCTTTTCAGAAGCACCAGCTAACCTTTATTTGATTCATCGGACAAAATATGATTTTGGGGTAATTAGAGAAGTCCACGTATTCCGCCAGAGGAGCTTGTCGCATTTTTCGTTTCAATGTTTGGCACACCTTTGAAATGGATCAACGACGAGTCTGTGTCCGAGTGGGTCATAAAAAAAGATGTAGACTTTTGCTTTAGCTTCTTTT
>SDVV010001164.1:0-26752 GCA_016164225.1 Gammarus roeselii | reverse complement strand
TTTTTTTCAGAGGTGCTTGGTGTCACTGTTACTGCTTGTGGCCTTAACATCAACGGCTCGTTCTCACGTGGCTTCAAATATTGATTCAGTGTCAAGTGCTCGTGAGATGAAATCAGCTCACAAGGAGGCTTTACGAATCAAAGTAATGGGGAAACCGGTAGAGGATGAATCACATCATGACAAAATTTCGGTAACTGACTTGGTACCAAGCGACGGTGAGACTTCTGCAACTGACTCGGTACCAAGCGACGGTGAGACTACTGATCTGGTACCAAACGACGGTGAGACTACTGACCTGGTACCAAACGGCGGTGAGACTACTGACCTAGTACCAAACGACGGTGAGGCTACTGACCTGGTACCAAACGGCGGTGAGACTACTGACCTAGTACCAAACGGCGGTGAGACTACTGACCTGGTACCAAACGGCGGTGAGACTACTGACCTAGTACCAAACGGCGGTGAGACTACTGACCTAGTACCAAACGACGGTGAGACTTCTGCAACTGACTTGGTACCAAGCGACGGTGAGACTACTGATCTGGTACCAAACGACGGTGAGACTACTGACCTGGTACCAAACGGCGGTGAGACTACTGATCTGGTACCAAACGACGGTGAGACTTCTGCAACTAACATGATACCAACCGGAGCCGATTCAGAAATCAAATTTTCAAATGGATTTGTTTCACGAGCCAAAATCGCATCAAAGGACCCTGATATGAAACTTGATGAAGCAACTGCTGGACGAAACCGCCCCTCATCAGCTGGAGTGGCAGAGGAAACTTATGAACTTGATGTGTCATCAAAACATTGGGAGGGAGTCCAGGACGTCGAAGAACAAAGAAGTCAGTGTCGATGAATTATTCTTTCCTTCGCCAATCACCACTGCAATGAAATTAATATTGCTTAACTATTTCTGTTTTCATTGAATTAAAACTTGAATACAATTATTGACTAAATAAGTTTACCGTGAGTGCGACGGAATGCAACTCTTAATATGGAGGCGCATGTGTTAATGAAAGCAGGCGTAACTACACTACACCAACTGACTGCTTTCAAGATCACATTTAAAACACAATGAGACTTTTTTTCCGTTGTAACGCTTCTGATTTAAAAACTTGAATTGGTTGAATATATTTAATTCACATCGAATTCGACGATCAAAATGGGATTTGGGAAATCAAAAACGTCAAAAATATCTGTTTATGGCTGTCCATTGTGTTGATCTCTTATTTTTGACTTACCATCGGTCGATTTATGCCCCAACCTCTCATGACTAATGGAAAGCAGGCTTACGGGTTCCGTTTGAGCACATTTATCAAATTTTATTTCTTATTAAATTGTGTAGTACCCATTTTTTTGCGAGCCGATTCCTTCACGTTCGCATGAATAGTATACCTATAAATTTGTCCGTGTCATTACGCCTCTTGAATACACGTCTTCCAATACCAATTGGTTCTTCTAGATCAATCTTACAGAAAGAATTAAAATAGGTTTCCTTCAATGTTGGCTTTCATCAGTTATCATAAAAATGTGACATTATTTTGAATTGCTTCACAAGAAGTTCATTATTTCAAAAATCTTTACCATCCGCATGACAATCAATGTGGGAATGAAATCGCTGTTGAGCATTCTATTTTCTATGTTCATAAATGTGTATATGGGTACGTATATATATGTACGATAACAAACAGGAAATTACGTACTGTTCTATGAAGTGCGAGCCGCCGCCGACTGGGGATCAGCTGTGATGAATTCATTCCGAATTCATCCATCCCAAGCCCATGTGTTTCTCACTTTAAAAAATCGTTCATAAGATCATCAATAGCATATTTTGTGAGTTCATATTTTGCAACATTATGTACAAACTGGCCACCGCCAGGAAATGAGCAGTAACAAGTTCATTATACTCTCTCGTTTCACTGATTCAAAGAGTGTATTTGAAAATAAGGTTTAATATGTTAGACCTAAGAATTGAATTACTAGACGATGAAAATGAATGATTTAAAAATAATAATGTAGTGTTAATTGACATTAATTTTACAGAGAAGCTGTTTTTTTAGGTTCGAAGTAGCACCACGACGAAGTTCCTGTTGTCTTTTACAACCTCCACGACTCCCTACACCTGCGCCCTGCGTGAGTACTAGTCCCAGCTGTCGTTCAGTTACACCAATTCTCATTCAAGTTGACCATTACAACTTTGTCGACTAGATAATCTTAGACTTATTCTGAGAACATTGTTTTCCAAAAAATATTCCACAATGAAACCTTACAGCCGAGACCTCTTTATCGATCTAACATTTTATTTACTGGGGGAAAAATCCAATGACAATCACACGCGAAACTTTAATACCCTAAAAAAAATGTATTGCGAGACAGAACAATCAGAATGAGGTCGTTTATTTGAAGCTATCGTTGAGCGAACAGGATAAGATATTTACCTCTACAAATTTGTCGAAAATAAGAGGGGACTCACCTTTTCAATTCGACTACCGGTGAGTTGTTTGGTCACAACAGGTGCATACGATCGAAACAGGCGCATGTTCCAAACATACATACCCGTGATTGAAACAAGTGCGTCCGATCGAAACTAGTGCGCACGATCGAAACTGGTGGGCATGATAGAAACAAGTGTGCATGATCGAAACAGGTATGCATCATCGAAACAGGTGCACAAGATCGAAATAAATGCGCCTAATCGAAACAGGAGCACAAGTTGACATTATTTCTATTCACCACATCATGTGGTTCCAAATTGTTGGTTTCTTAATATATTAACGTTTTCGGCATCTGACGTTCTGAATGGCTTATGAAGATCGTTTGTAGATTATTTATTTTCCAGGGTTTTATTTTTGATCGAAGAGGCCCTTGGGCTAGCCTTAGTAAACCCACTTAGGTATCTTTCATGTGATATCAGTTGAAGTTCACCGAGTCGTTGCGGGTATGTCTTATTTTTAGTTTATGAAATATTTTTGTTGCTCGATGCTGAACACGTTCCATCTCGTTAATATCCCTTCTCAGGTGAAGGGTCCAAAATGGACTACAAAACTAATTTGTAGCGTGACGAGCGATTAATTTCACAGAAGCGCGATGTCCTGGACTTGTAGTGGAGGTTTTTGTAAATAAAGTCATGGACTCTATTGCCTTTCCTGTAGCTAGTTTTCATTTGGTTCTCCCTTAAAGGATTAATATAGTAAGATCTCGTTGTTGATCGATTTAGTCATAGGCTGGTATGCCATCACGTTATCGAATTTTTGTTGTGTTACAAAGTGCATAGTCATTAATTGTTAAATATTGAAGTTCATTTGCCATTTATTAAATTAGTCCACTAGATTATTAAGTTCACTTTGCATAATAATGCTTTCATACTCAAAGTCAACATTATGGCAGATTTTAGTATCGTAAGCAAATTTGGACAACTTGCTAACGATGCCGGATTCGAGGTCATTTATGTAGATTATGAAGAGGAAGGGCACAGGAACACTGCCCTGGGGTACTCCAGATATTACATCAACCCACAGACTTTTTCCTTGAATTGTGGCCCGAAAGCTAATTTCGGAGCCACCCGGCCACGTTTTCCGTTTTGCCGAGGGCCTCTATTTTTTTCAGTAAGCATTCATTAGATACCTTATCAAACGCATTCTGAAAGTCATAATAAAGAAGGTCGACCTATTTTTTTCCGTCGTATATATCGGTGATCTTATTGTAAAAGTGAAGGAGATGGTCAGATAGCTAAGTTTGCTTCTGAAACCATGTTGGATTTCCTTGATAAGGTAATTTCTATCAAGGTGACATGTTTTACTTATCTGTTAGAGATCTTTCGAATGTTTTACAGACCACAGATGTTAGACGCTTCGTTTTAAAGTTCCCTGCCTCTTGCCTACTGGGCATCTACGTGCCTAATAAAAAAGGCGCGCCTAATTAAGGAACGTAAACCCGATGAGAACAGTAGCGCATGAAACATGTGAGAATGATCGTATTGAGTGTGCATTATCAAAACAGGTGCGCGTGATTGGAACAGGTGCGCTTTATCACGTGGGTATTTTTTTTCGGACATTCGGTAGACTTTTAGCCGAAGTTTGGCAGGCTGAAATTTGTTTTCGAGACAAACGTTTCTCTTTGTGCAATTTTTAGGAGTAATGAACGATGAATGAACACACCTATGGAAGCCCCACGATACCTGTAGAGGCCCAACGATACTCCGCAACGCAACTAACGAGTACGCTCTGCCATTAACAAAGAATACGAAATATCCAGTTCGTCATTTGTTCCTCACCCGAAATATATTTTTTACTGTTACTCTTACTCCCGTGCCACGAAGAAAATAAGAACTCCTCCTTTCATCAATAGTTCACCTACTACGCTGCCAGTAATAATCTATACATCCTCGAGAGAACTTCAACGGAGAGGGCGGAAATACTGAACAAATTAGGTCACTGAATGATGTATATTATTTATCCAGGATATTTCAATAGCAAGAATAATACATTAAAAATGGCTTTATTCAATGAATAAATGTAATATAAGTACAACATTCCATACATATGATGTTCCATGTTAATACGTCAACTCCTTGGTAATGGGTGAAGTTCCTTGTTCTCCCGAAGGATAGGTGATATTGAAATGCTCCGACTATGGTTCTCTTAATAGAAATTCGCACTCCTCTCACAAGATGGGTAATATTCAAATATTTTGCTTGATTATGGTTCTTCTAATGGAAGTTACTCATTCTCTCGAAGTCAAAGTCACCAAAGATAACTGCACTGGCCGGAAGCGTCGATACTTCCGCCCTCTGCTGCTCAGTCAACCAAACCAAAACTCATCGCTTCTGGAGGCCTCCTTAGACGAAGAATCGTCCAGGAGGAAGAGTGACGTCGGGCCCCAGGTCCCTAGATCCTTTTTGACCGTCTGGACAACTTTGTTCTCAACTAAAACGGTGACGACCTACGTTTCGAACACCCGTGCGACGGTCAGCATTTCAGCAGCTTGCCTAGTTCTCGCAGCACCTTTCCCTAAATGTGTCAGTTAGATGTCGCGCCTCACTTGTCTTCGCTGGATGGTTCAACATATTCTGCTTGACGAGTAAACTGACAGACATCCGTTCTATTTATTCATTTTCGTTTGACTATTCGCAGTAAGGTATATATGTCATTTGACTCCTGAATAAAGACTTTTGTATATAAAACGTTCTAGTTAAATGTTTCCATATATTACGAAATGGTGTCTAGTTACCTAATAGCGTACCATATCTCCAGCATAAACGTATCAAGAACACCTTACCTAAGGCTTACCGTATTTTCAGCTTTAACGTACCAAGAATACCATACCTAATGGCTTGCCATATCTCCAGCAAAAACGTGCCAAGATTACCTTACCTAATGGCTTACCGTATCTCCAGCATATACGTACCATGAATACCTTACCTAATGGCGTACCATATCTCCAGCAAAAACGTACCAAGAATACCTTACCTAATGGCGTTGCGTATCACCAGAGAAGACTTGTAGAAATTACTTTACCTAATAGCTTACCATATCTCCAGCATACAACGTACAAGAATACCTTACCTAATAGCGTACCATATCTCCAGCAAAAACGTGCCAAGATTCCCCTCCCTTTATGACTTACCGTATGTCCAGAATAAACGTACCAAGAATACATTACATAATAACTCACAATATCTCCAGCAAAAACGGGTTAAGATTACCTTACTTGATGGCTTACCGTATATCCAGCATAAACGACCAAAAATACCGTCCAAGCCGCTTAGCATCGACCTTGAAATATATTAATCTATTAGGGATATCCTTCCTCAGTGCCTTATCCTCCAAACCCCCTACTAAGACCTAACCTGTCAACCGCCTATCGTGGCAGTGTGCACAATAATTCTGAACCTCACAGGAATGATTCTATCGGCAGTGAAGTTATGTTTAATTATGTTAGGGAGTGTTAGTTCAATTTTCGACATAAATCCCAACCCCGGTTCCAATACAATTTTCTGTTCAGGCTCGCTCCAATTTAAGTTTCCATCCGGTTAAGCTATAAATGAGTCACGGAAAACATATCTTTTTAGAAACACTTGAGAATCTGTTCCATCCAGTTGGGCTATAAATGAGTCACGGAAGACATAGTTTTAGAAACATTGGAGAGTCTTGTCAATTGGTCTTGAAAATCAACGCTCCCTCTGATGAGAGAGCCGCTAACGCAGAGGTAATAGAAGTGAGCAGCTAACGCATAGGTAATAGAAGAGAGCCGCCAACGCAGAGGTAATAGAAGTGAGCAGCTAACGCATAGGTAATAGAAGAGAGCCGCTAACGCAGAGAGAATAGAAGAAACACTCCCCAAAAATAATGAAACAAAATCAAACGCCATTGAATAAATAGCTCTTCTCAAATTTGTAACGTCGTCATGATACCCACCAGTATGGTAAAATAAAGTTGATCAAAGACATTTTATCCGATTGTGATTCACTCATCATTTGCCTGACGGAGACACACATCAATGACAATGTCATATCAGCTGAGCTCTATATTGACAATTACACTTTGTTTAGAAATGATCGCAAAAATAAGAAGTGGGGTGGAGTTGCAATCTATGTGAAAGATGATCTTGGGAGCTGTGAAGAGATAAAATTTTCTAATGATTACTGTGTGTGTCTCATTGTTAAAATTCAAAAGTAAGTGATCCCCTCCAAAAAAATCATAAGTTACTTCTCTAAATAATGAAGGCTGCAATGGTGAGAAAAAATGAAAAACAGGCACAGTGTGAAAGTTAAGAAGGCATCATGGAAGCGTCACACCTGCAAAAGAAAAACAATGCTGATAAGGTTTGCCAGAATGTGATCATTGTTTTGGCAAATCATGTGCAAAAGTCACCGATGCTGGACTACAGTGATATAGGATGTTGGGAAGATCATTCAAATGGTTTTGAAGCAGATATGTGACCTGTTTTGATCTTGGGGACAAAACGTCTAGAAAGGAACCTGCCCAAATAGGTAGTAGGCAGAGGAATGTCAGGATTGCTGATGGTCTGAGTGTCTGGTGATTATAGGATCCAGCAACTATGAGCGGCTTATGAATAACAGCCTCAAATCTGACAAAGTTTCATATTGTCTTCTCTCGCAGCTGGGAATTAGGGGAGATACGTTTGATGAAAAAAAATCACAGCGCACGCCATCGTATGTCTCAACTTACAATAACATGAGAATGAAGAATTTTAAATTGCTATTTGAATGAAAGGAACATAGTTTGTGAGTGGAGCATGCCACGATACGGGGCCGTGAAAGCGATGTCGATAATAGACATTTAGGCGCTCGTCGTATTGTTGAGGAAGCTTGCGGCGTCAGAGTTATCGCCGCTGGCTTTAGATACGTTATTAATTGCTCGAAAACATTCGATCCGTTCGCTTGGAGTACACTTCATAAAACTTAGTGCAACGAAATAGAGACTAAATCGTTCAGAATAAAGGGGCAGCAATGGAGGAGGAGAGGTTAAGGGGGTTAAAGGAGACAGGAAAGACTGAGGTTAAATATTCCACGAATGAATTAATTGAATCAGGATTGACCACAGCTGAACTTGATATTAACCACCGCTTAACTTGATATTAAACACATCTGAACTTGAGATCAGCCACAGCTTAACTTGAGATTAACCACAGCTTAACTTGAGATTAGGCATCGCTAAACTTGAGATTAACCACCGCTCCACTTGAGATTAAAAACAGCTTAACTTGAGATGAACCACCGCTTAACTTGATATTAAAAACAGCTTAACTTGAGATTCACCACAGCTTAACTTGAGATTAAAAACAGCTTAACTTGAGATTAACCACCGCTTAACTTGAGATTAAACACCGCTTATCTTGAGATTAACCACCGCTTAACTTGAGATTAAAAACAGCTTAACTTGAGATTAACCACAGCTTAACTTGAGATTAACCATCGCATAACTTGAGATTAACCACAGCATAACTTGAGATTAACCACCGCTTAACTTGAGATTCATCACGTTCGGAGCACTGTATAAGTGACACGAACGCTGGTCCGGCGCGCATCACAAATGGCGCCAGTCTTGTAACAATCAATGTAAACCTCCACCATTACAACGTGAATGAAAGTGAGTGAGTGAGGAAAAACGAATTGAAGCCCTCAGCTCAGTAAACTTTTTCCTCGCCAAAGTTATTACGCATATAGATAAATTGAAAGTCACAGAATCTCCAGGTCCAGACCAAAATCATCCAAGAATTCTAAGGGAGACTAAAACGAAATATCTGAATATCTATCAAGCGTTTTCACACAATTTCTCACAATGGAACCTGCCCCTCTAAATGGAAAGAGGCCAATGTCACCCCAATTTTAAAAAATGGGACAAAAAGCGTCCAGGCAACTATCGTCCAATTAGTCTCACCTCAGTCATTGGCAAATTGATGGAATGTTTGATAACGGATAAAACTACAGAATTCATTTAATCAAACAAATTGATTGGCGACTCTCAGCATGACTTTAGACACAACCGTTTCTGTTTTACGAGCCCGCTACTTTTTTCAGAAAATTATTTGAAATCCACGACACAAAATCTCCAATAGATATCATGTACATTGACATTCAAAAGGCCTTTGATAAAGTCCACCACAAGCGCCTAGTTATGAAATTGCACAGCATCGATATTCGAGGCGAGCATGACAGTTGGATAAAATGCTGGCTTACGGACAGACGGCGGCAAGTTGTACATAACGAAACTTCCTTCCTTTGGGGTAATGTTACAAGCGGCGTGCCTCAAGGATTCGTGTTAGGGCCAGTTCTCTTTATAATATTCAAATATGATCTCGATAGCAACGTACTCTCATGTATTAGCAAATTTGCAAACGATACTAAGATATGAGGAAAAGTGCAAACTAAACTGGATTGTCAGCAGATCCAACTAGACTGTAATAAAATTGTTGATTGGTCAAAAAAGTGACGAATTAATTTCGATGCAGACAAATGTAAAGTTATGCACATAGGTCCTCATAACTTCAAGCACGAATATTCAATGTCCGGTAAGGAACTCATTCCTGTCACCGAAGAAAGAAATTTAGGTGTCATCATTAGTAACGACTTTAAAAGTAGTGAGCAATGTAACGATGCTGCCAAGAAAGGCAACAAAATGCTAGGTATGATCTCCCGCACTATCTCGTACAACAACCCAGAGTATGCTCAAGTTATACAACGCATTTGTCAGACCGCATCTTGAGTATTCCGTTCAATTCTGGTCCCCATATCTCTGAAAAGACGTTATTAAATTAGAAAAGGTTCAACGTAGAGCTACCAAACTCATCCCTACGCCTTGGAATAAATAGTGAAAAGATCGGCTACGTGATTTCAATCTTTACTCGCTAGAGAAACGTCGAGTCAGAGGCGACATGATCGAAGTGTGGAAGATCATGAATAGTAAGCAAAATGCCTACCGAGCGAGCCTATTCGCTCTGGATACAAACGGAGTGACTAGGAACAGAGGATACAAAATCGTTGGGAAACGTTTCTCACTCGACATCGCGCGCAATTTCGCGCAATTCGTATAGAGTTATCGAAGAAAACAACGAATTTCCAGCGGAGGCTGTAAACAGCAATACAATCGAAACGTTTGGGTTGCGAGTCGATAAGTTCTACATAAATTGACGACAAATAGCTAAATCGTTCCCTATCGTTCTCAGAAATTGCAGATGAAGCACTCATAGACGTTCTACTTCAGAACTAACCATCTTGAATGCAAAATGAAACTTAGTTTGGGCCAACAGGCCTGTTATTGTCTTCCTACACTGGGCACCTCGGGCGCGCGGGTCTCTGTCAGGCACCCTACATGCTTTTCCACTCTAATTAAAAATAGCCACCCTAATCCTGGGTGTCCTCTGGGTTCAACACAGGTCACCACTTCCAGGCCACATCACACACATGGACGACACCCACCCCGGGACCTTGGATGGCGGTGGATTAACCCTGCATGCTCTCGCCTTTTCACCGACTTAAGACTGTTCCTAGTGCACTCATCACATGACCTTCATCCATCACTGGGCCTTCATCCATCATTGAGCTCTTACCCATCATTGCGCCTTCGTACATCACTGTGCCTCTATCAATAATTAGGCTCTTCCTCACCATTGCCCCAACGTCCATCATTGGGCTATTATCCATAATTGGGACTTCGTCCATCATTGGGCTTATACCCATCATTGCGCCTTTGTCAATAACTGTGTCTCTATCCATCATTGGGCCGTTATCTATCATTGGGTCGTAGTCCATCATCTGGCCTTAATCCTTCATTTGGCTTTTATCCAGCATTGCGCTTTTCTCCAACATTGGGCCTTTATCCATCATTGGGCCTTCATCCATCACTAGGCTTTAACCCATCATTGCGCCAAGGTTCATCATTTGGCCATTATCCATTACCGGGCCTTTATCCATCATTGGGCTTCTACCCATCATTACGCTTTTGTCCATCACTGTGCCTTTATCTATAATTAGGCTCTCACACATCATCGCGTCTACAACCATCACTGGGCCATTATCCACCATTTAGCCTTCATCCATCATTGGGCTCTTACTCATCACTTCGTCTTTGTCCACAACTGTGCCTTTATCCATAATTAGGCTTTTACCCATCATTGCGCCTACATCAATCATTGGGCCGTTATCCATCATTGGGCCTGCATCCATCATTGTGTTCTTACCCATCATTGTGCCTATGTTCATCATTTGACCTATATCCATCATTGGGCCTCCATCCATCATTAAGCTCTTTCACAGGATTGCACCTTTATTCATCACTGTGCCTTTATCCATCATCACGCTTACGTCCATCATTGGGCCATTATCCATAATTGAGCCTTCATCCAACTTGGGCTTTATCCAATTATTGCGCCTTTGTCCACCACTGTGCCTTTATCCATCATTGGGCCTTTATCCATTATTGGGTCAAAATCCATCATTGGGCCTTTATCCATCACTAGGCTTTTACCCAGCATTGCGCTTTTGTCCAACATAGGGCCTTTATTCATGATTGGGCTTTTATCCATCACTGGGCCTCCATCCATCATTGGGCTTTTACCAATAAATGCGCCTTTGTCCAGCACTGTGGCTTCATCCATCATTGGGCCTTTATCCATCATTGGGCCTTCATCCATCACTGGGCTCTTACCCAGCATTGCACCTTTGTCCATCACTGTGCCTTTTATCCATCACTGGGCCTTCATCCATCATTAGTCTCATACCCATCATTGCGTCTCTGCCCATCATTGCCCCTTTGTCCGTCATGTTCCTTTATCCATCATTGGGCCAATAGAATGAATAATTCAATCTCAAATGAAATCAATTTTTAACCCGGAATCATTGGTTTGCCACTGATTAAATTAAAAATCTTAATTGGGTTCGATCATTTTGTATCATTTATAATCTCAATGTAATATGTGAACATAACATTATTTCTAATTGTATTGGTAATGCGTGCAATAGTTCTTGCCCGTGCGTTTCAGAACAATAATAGTACTCTGTTCAGCGGGACGAGGATTTCAGTAAATTCAATATATTTTGCCCTTTACTCATACGCACTTGAAATAAATCCGTGAATTTATGTTGAAATATTTTTGAGGCTAGAAAAAACATATTTTCACGGATCTTGTCTGATTAACAAATGGTTTAGTATAGGTTGTTCTCTATATCCGTGTATCCGTAACCATCCTTCATAGGTTGTTCTCTAGGTTCGCGTATCCGCAACCATTCTTCATAGGTGGTTCTCTAAAACCGCGTATCAGTAAGCAATCTTCATAGGTTGTTCTCTATATCCGTGTATCCGTAACCATTCTTCATTGGTTGTTCTCTAGATACGCGTATCCGTAATCATTCTTCATAGGTTGTTCTCTATAACTGCGTATCCGTACCTATTCTTCATAGGTTGTTCTCTGTATCCGCGTATACGTAACTAGTCTTCATAGGTCATTCTCGATATCCGTAATAATTTTCAAACTTATACTTCAGTTACTTATTGTTACGAAAAGGATTGCACAATTCGGTCACAATGCTCTCACTTCCACATGCCGTCGGCCAGGCGATGCCAAATTCTTTCTGCAAAATTCAGAATTTGCATCGCAAATGTCACTGCTGTTGCGCATGGCCGCCACGACACGATATGCCGCCACGACAGACGTACCGCAAACCCGACCGAACCAAACGCAAGAGGCGCGCGCAAACGACACTTTCACTCGCACTCAAAACAACTTCTGTCAAAGCTAAGGGTGAATGCCCGTCGGCAGGCGCTAGCGTGGCGAAGAAAAGAGCATTGGAGCTGCCACACACGCCACGGCGCTGATGCACTGAGGCATGACCCCTCCAAAGCGTAGCGAAGAGAGGAGCATTGGAGCTGCCACACACGTCACGTCGCTGATGCATTGAGACATGACTCCTCAAATGTGTTGCGGAGAGCGGAGCATTGAAGCTGCCACACACGTCACGGTGCTGATGCACTCAGGCATGACTCCTATAATGCGTTGCAAAGAGAGGAGCATTGGATCTGCCATACACGTCACGCCGCTGATGCACTGAGGCATGACTCATCTAATGGTTCGTGGGCATCATGATTGGGATGCTTCGTAAGCATCAGGATGGTGATTCTAGGCATTATGTTTGTGATGGTTCTTGGTCATCATGATTGTGAGCCTTCGTGGCCATCGTGATTGTGACGGTTTTCAGGCATCCTGATTGGTTTGGTTCTCGAATGTCATGATAGTTTTGGTTCTCGAAAGTCATGACTGAGAGGTTTTTTTGGGCATCATGATTGTTATTTTGAATTACCTTAAATAGGTTTGACGAAATCTCTGATTTTCAAGTTGGTTGTTGGACTACGAACAAGATTATCTTAAGAACCTTCATTTCATACATTCACTCGTACCCAATGATATCCATTTTCAAATTTCAAACCACAAAATATTTCATAATCACGAAGGAGCACATGTGACTGCAATATCCATGCGAGAATATGGCTTATATATATTGAATATCGTATTGACACTGTCGGTAGTTGAACAAAATCCGATTCAGAAAGTATCTTTATGTTCCAGAATGTCACACATGAACAAAACAGTATAAGATATCTATAGTTTCAGCGTCTCTGTACTCTATGTTACACTGCTCATATCTAGTGCGTTTTTGCTTCTCTTCCCCAAGCCTACCACTCATTCCACACCGATGTTGCTAAGACCACTCCACGTCTTCCCTGGCTTGCTGCTCCTGGTCGTGGTGTCAGTTGACCCATTTATAAACCCTAATACTGGTGAAACCACCGGTACTACCACCACGTTGGTACTACCACCACCGGAGGAGTTGGAGGCTTGGGCTCACTAGGTACCCTCACCCTAAGAACTACAACGCTTGGTACAGGGTTGGCCAGCTTATGAGTGCTAGGTAAGTTCATATATGGACTCAAAAGCTGAGAAACTACCGTCTTTCAACTATTAAAATTATTACTTTGTTATTTCACTCTCATGTTACTTATAAGTTATTTTTTTGTGCCTCGGCTCCGTGTAATATCCCATGAAAGGGGGCGTCGGAACTTCAGGAAATTGTTCTTCGAGGTGGCTTAGCTAGTGAAACCTTTTATTGTAACTCTGGCACAGCCACTCTGGCACGGTCACTAGCACGGTTATTCTGGCACAGTCACCAAGGGTTAAACAACGTAAAATTAAACAAAATAAACCTTAGCTGTTTATGAGTAATAAATTTTTTTGCATGCGTTTACTTAAACATATCATATTTATGAAACTCTGATATGTTGGGATCTCTTTTCATAAAACTCTATTGTATAAGATCATTTATCAATGGATTGATTCATCCAACTCATAATAATTGTTGTGACTAGCATGGAAGTAAAATTATAAATATATAAGGAAAGATTTGTAACTATTCCTGTGAAGTTGGCCGCCCTTACCATGAACAACACAGGTAGTTCAACGTCTAAAGAGACGTCCATCATTCATACGCAGTACAGTGTTACGCAGTGACGTCACAAGTGTCAGTACTGCGTCACTTCAAGCATATGTGTGACTTCTCCAGACGACTTAAATAAGATAAAACTCAGAATGAAGACGAATCCACTTATAACATGACTCACTTTAAGACCCAATTTAAATAACGTTTTATTCCTTGTGTTCCGTGTGATAAAAAAGGTCAAACATGATAACTGTATTCATACATTCTATCTCCGCCTTCATCATGAGTTGTCATTATCACGAAAGCTCCCAACCTTTGTGTGTGCATGCATGGCTATGTACTAACAAAGTAGCGTGTCATCAAGATAATACACGTGCCTGGAACAAAAAAGAAATAAAAAGATGTATGTTTTTCAAGCGACAACAAAGTTTATACGCACATCAAAAGGCCCTCAACAACTAAATTATCTATGTGCAACATTATAAATGATTATCATCAGCTGTCACCGTATCATTTAAGGAGGTTTGAGACAGCGTTTTCCCCCAGGCCACCACTACGTGCCTGTGTACACCTCGGGCTACGGTGGAGGAGGAGGATATGGTGGAGGGGACGGCACCAGCCACTACCATAGAAGAAGTGTGGATGACCAGGAGCAAGTGGAGTCGGACTCTGAGGTGGGTGATGAAGCGGGGATAGTCTTCAGACTCGACCGGGGAAGGAGGACTAGGGAATGGGGACCAGGGAAGAGGACCAGGGAAGGAGGACCAGGGAAGTAGGACTAGGGAAGGGGGACCGGGGAAAGGGACCAGGAAAGAGGGACCAAGGAGGGAAGACCAGGGAAGGGGACCAGAAGCAAGTGGAGTCAGACTCTGTGGTGGGTGATAAATCGGTGAGAGTCGTCAGACTTGACCAGGGAAGGGGGACCCGGGAAAGGAGACCAGGGAAGGGGGACCAGGGAAGGGGGACCAGGGAAGGGGGACCAATGAAGGGGGGCCAGGGATTGGGGGCCCTGGGAAGGGGGGGCAGGGATTGGGGGCCCTGGGAAGGGGGGCCAGGGAATGGGGACCAGGGAGGGAACCACGGAAAGAGGGCCAGGGAAGGGGACCAGGAGTAAGTGGAGTCGGACTCTATTGTGGGTGATGAAGCGAGGATAGGTTTCAAGCCCGACCTGGGAAGGGGTTGAATTTTTGGGTTATGGCGGCAACCCTCGTCATATTTCAGATGGAAAAGGAATGTTATAACATATCAAAAGGCTCTTCGTCGGAAACCAGTTGGCCGCTGTTTGCCTAATGCTGATCCAGCTTAATTCTGAACTCGGTACCACTGCTGTGTTACTTCACGACCGAGACTGGAATCCCGTCTGGATTATTGTCAGCTGATCATGGGCTGGAAAATTTTTTGGTCTTAACATTCTCATTCCCAAATCTGCAGTCTCATTCTCATAGCTTCATTCCCATTCGCACGTTTGCATTCCCGTTCGTTTTCCACATTCCCACTACCATCTCTACATTAACATTCTCGGCCCTTAATACCCATTTGCATTATCTTCATTCTCATTTCCCTTTCTCCATTCCTATTCTTCAGTAGCTCTTTGAAACCCCATTCCCATTTCCAAACTTCAATCCCTCCCTTTCAGCCCATCGTGTTCGGCGAGGAAGAAGCCTTCTCCCTCGTGCACGAGTCCGACGAGTCCCGGTGTGGAGAGAGGCTCGTGTGCGAGCTCGCCAGAAGAAGGGCCAAGCAGGGTCTTCTGTCTGACGAACAGAGCATCCTAAGTCTTATACAGTGAGTGGCAAGCCTGAAGAGGTAGGGTCAAGTCTCATCGTGTGAGTGACAAGCCTTAGATGGTTGGGTGAGCCTCATAAAGTGAGTGACGAGCCTGGGCAGGCTGGAGTGAACCTCATAAAGGGAGTCCATACAGGGAACATAACGGCTGTGTCTCTGTACGAAGTGAGTGCGAGGCCCATACAGGGAGAAATGGGCTTTGAATGGGTTAGTTTATAAGAGGTAGAAGACCACAAGCATTGGTACTCTTAACAATATTTGCTTCTATAAAAATGGAGAAGGAATGATAAAAAATCACATCCGCAACATCATTTCGATGTGGGAAAAAGTCTCTGGTCTTTGTTCCACTGTCGCATTGTAGGTGTTGTGAGTGACGAACGTTTTGCTGCACGACACTTCCATTACCTTGCAATGATTTTTGTTATAATTTTTGTATAGATGAAAAATACCACAAGCGTACTTAACTGGAAATAAGCAGATCTTCACTTCATGTTATATAAAGGAGCAATGTGGAGGAATAATTGGTTATACGGAAATGACAGAGTTGGTACGTGTGGGGAAGAGTAGACAGTTTGTGTGCCATTTGCCACTTTCAATGTTAGAGAAGGATGCCATTTGTAAATATATAGAAATTTCACCGGATTTCATGTAATCTTTGCGTATTCTTTAAGCAGAAGCAAATTGGTCTTCACTACGGCTCTAAGGACAGCTCCCGCAGCCTCTACACGATCGCTATGCAGGCTTGCTGCAGAAGGCGGTCTTGCAGGGTGTTGTACTCTTCCTGTCCCTTCAACAGCAAACAAATAATGGCTCTGGTTCGATCCATGGGTCAAAACCTGGTGCAGGACTCTGTCAACTTCCTTGGTTCGAAGCCCGACCAGCAGACCTTGCACCCAGGACAGGTTCTCGAAGACGACGATGTCGCAAGATCAAAAATTGGTGTCAGCGTGGGAACGGGGGACTGGGCTCCCATAGCGAAGGGCGTTCCGCAAGCGACTTCTCTTTCCAAGACTTTGTGGACCTACAAGAACATGCCCGTTGAACATAAATACAAAGGTCCTTTATGGCGCCCCAATGATTACAACATTAAAATGAGAATGAATGCAGGGACTCCGCAGCAGCATTTCCATTTCGGAACGAGTGACTACTTCGAAAAGTCTACGGATGGCAGGCAGAGCCTCTTCGATCATATTGGTTTTCGCAAAATTTGAGACAGGAAAAGATGATATTGTTGTTATGTAGGACATTCTTCTGAGACCCTAAAAATGTAAATAATCTGGAGGTTGAAGTTGTTTTCTATTCATACCATGAAGGTTGTACTAATAGTTGTGATATAAACTTACACAACAAAGTTTCTTCCAGAAGTTATCAGTGAATTAGGAATTGGAAAAATGGCCGATGGACTTTGAGAACTCTTTACTGGGGTTAGGTCAAGTTAGATTAAGTGTCCAGCTGAGAATTGTTTGGCCTGCAGTTGATGATTTTTTATTGTTTTTCTTCATGAGAATCAATGTTATTCTACAAAATACATAAAAAAGTTGTTAACTGTTGTATAGTGAGATCAATTTTCAAGAAACATTTTGAAATTATGATGCGCATGCAGCAACACACAATAGACATATTTCGGTTTCATCGACAGTAAATTTTTGTTCATGTGAAAGTTCATCAAGCAGAAGAATTAAAAGACGTTTTATGAAGATTATTCCATCCCATTTATTGACTTCATTGAGCTTTGCCGCTCATCGCCGTCACTGGAAATCTTTTACTGTGATTCTCGATAACTCTCTTTGTGCTTTTAAGTTATAGATACGATTGATAAAAATTACGATAGACCGGTAACATCACAACGCACAACGATCGAGAACAAGGGTCGGTTATTAAATAAACAACGGTGGAGTGGTTCATAGCTCCCATGCTAGAGGGTGCGTTAATCAACGAGCAACACATCATGTAGATTTTTTTTCATTTTCATTATTGAACTGCTATTTATGAGTGGCCGATTATAGTGAATGTACTTTTTGGCCTTCAATTTGAGTGATCATATGTTTGATAACTGAACTTATGAGGTACTACTTATAACAACTGTACCACATAATGGATTTATGACGTTGAACGCCCTAATTTACTGCAATATAAATTGCCTTTGTATAAAAGGAATCGGATTATATTCCCTGCATCAGAGCACTTCATCATTTGATGATGTGAATATTTGATGTTCTCAAACTCATCGAATAGCTTTAGGGAAGAGGATGCTCTCTTGGTAGTAAGTTATCTTTCCGATCATGTACTCATACGGAAAGAATTTATCTTGTTCGTCGAAACATCAGTATATTCTTATTATTACCATATTTAATTAGACTAATAGAGTAGAAATTAAGTTATGAGTAGTTATAAGTATTGCTGTTATGGATAAAAATTTAAAATGTTCCTATATTTTCATAATTTCTCTATAAAGTTCGCTCATAATCCCACAACATGAGTATTTTTATAAGAAAACATATCAAACTGTCTATTGGAGATCATCGAACGAATTAAATTCATTTCAATAACGTAAAAACACTGAAAATACAATAATAATAACGAAATAAACCTACAACAGTTGTTTTTAATTCGTTATAAGTCCATGAAGCGATATAAGACAAGGAAATTATTATAATCCTTCCATAATTTTTATTTCATAATGTGTAAGTTGCGGCCGAATCGATGCCAAAAATTGTCTTAGTTTGTGATAAAACTGAGGGGGAACAAAACCCCACGATGCCTCGTCGGAGGAAGTAAACTGTAACTTGTATATAAATGGAACCATCTAGTTCAGTATGACGTGGACATCTAGATTTTGAAATGTTTGGTGAGTGGCGGTGGTCTTTGATTTCTCCCCCTCCCCCTGTGTTGCCTCCTAGTTGTTTTCCCTCTGTCGTATTGAGTAAAGAACTATGGTATTTCCCTTCATCTTGAAAGTACATCGTTCATAGATTTTCTAGTAGTTAAATGCATATTAGGGTTTTCATGATAAATGATTAAATAATGGTAAGAAAGCGTGCATGATGGTTGTTGCAGTTTGAAGTAAACCATCTTTGTGTTTAAATGTCCTGACGTTGAACACGTAATTCTTGACGCAGGCCTGCAGGTACTTGGAAGGCGGTCACCGCTTGGGTTACTAGCCTAGGGCCGGCAGTGCGTCCCAAACAATAGTGAGTGTCGGTTCTTTTATTTCGGTGCTCTCCCAGGATGTTACAATTCATCTATGGATACCTCCGAACCTTCAACGTGACGTGATTGAGTAGTTTAGGAATCGAATTTTTAGTTTACAATTGGTAGAAAAAAGCTATCATGAGTTAGGTAGATTCATCAACTGTAGTTACACTGTAGCATCTAGCTACAACATATGACAGCGTATCGAAAAGAAGATAATCGACGCTTTCGAGATGGCCACACGTGAGAAATTCCGCTAAATCAAAGTAAGTTCCGCGATATAATATCTGATGTGTATCATAGCGATGTGTCAACCTCATTCAAAGGTGTGTGATCATAAATATATGCAAAGATCTGTAAAGTGTGCTGAGGGAGAGAAAATGATTGTCCACATTATGGTCCTATCGAGAACCGGACGGTTGATCAAGCCGCCATTGTTTGAAAATATCAGAAAACAAGGTGTCATGGAGACGACGCCATATTGGAAAATGCTCAGTGCCCAATGAAATAAATTGCCCAGTGTGAATATAGAGCTGTAGGCAGTGATATATATTCTTTTTATGTTTTCAGATAAATATTTACTAAAAATTCTGAAAATAAATTGATATTGTCATATTTACATGTATGAAAGTTTAGTGCAGGAATTATGGTTGCACTGAATTGATGTTTTGTCTTTAATGATGTGTAGTTTGCAATATTGGTAAATATGATCGCATGGTGGTGCACAGTCCGAAGTCGTGGTAAGTTATCATTCTATAAAGATTATGATGGGAAGAGCCAGGTTTCTACTGGCCCATGGTACATGTAGATATTTGATTTTGATGTTTGATACTTTAGTTTTCAAGGTTAGCCTTGGTTGACAAAATTGAATGCAACCCCGCTTATCGTTGGAGATTACTTTGTCAAATGATGACAGCTCCAGGTATCAAATTAACGGCAAATGCCATAAAAAAATGTTTAACCTGATAGTAAATGGTGTCAATTTGAAGTTTGCGTTCTTATTGTTGTCCCTGCTTTGAGAAGTAGTGTACTTTTCTTGGAATAAGTTCCGGAAACATTTTAGGGAGACACAGTTTCAATTGACAAGTAGTTAAATAAAGTGGACCTATGTTCCGTCTACATGCTATCAGGAATGGTCGTTTATAGCGTTGTGAAGAAATCATCATTTTTTCGATTGATTCAGTGCTTATGAGAAGTAGTGACTTCTCTCGTGACAGGCTTGGAAGCATTTCTGAAAGGTGGTATTTCAACCAACAAGGAGTTAATATGGAAGATCATTGTTGTCTGTAAGTCATCAAGATCGAAGTCAAGTGTCAATTGATTAGTTTTTCTTGTTTGTTTCTATGCCTTGAAAAGTAGTGTGCTTTTCACTGATAGGTTCTGGAAACATTTGGGTAACGTGGAATTTGTTAACTAGTTAGTCAGGTAAACTCCGTTAGTGAACGGATAAAGTTAAAAAATTATTCTAACGGATAAATTTTCAAGGATTTCAAGATGCCGCCAACCATGGATGGTCTCATTCGCAGCATAGAGGCATATAAGAGCTCCATCACAACACTGCTTCCAAAGTTGGAACTGTGTTGTGATGCACACCCCTTCAGTGCCCCAAAGAACTTAGATGCTCTTGCTATGAATGTAAAACTAGCTGAAGGGAAAATCCAAAAAGTAGTGGAGCTGCAAGAGCAGATCCAAGATATCCAGGTAAGTGATAAATCAGTCAACTAAGCCGCACTCTACAATATAGCAGCAGACCATGTGAAAGAGTTAGACCACTTGATGGATGAAACAAGAGTTGTTCCACCTAGCAACGCCACTCCGTCTGTTAGTGAAACAAGAAGGGCAGCAAGAGTGAAGTTTCCAACTCTTGAGATAATGGAGTTCTCCGGGGACATACTCTCGTTCAATAGTTTTTGGCCGTCGTTCAAAACTATTGATCAAAGTCCAGATTTGGAATCGTATGAGAAATTCCATTATCTAAGTAGCAAGTTGGAGGGTCCTGCCCAAAGTGTGTTGATGGGTTTCACACCCACAAATGAGGCATACCCTCTAGCAGTGGCTCTGCTCAAGAAACAATTTGGAGATGAGTCACGCATAAAAATAACTCATCTTTATGCCTTGGATGACATTCAAGCAAGTTCGGGATCCTTAGCATCTCTGCAGAAGTTCAGACAAAAGATGGAGGCTCAATTGTATCCCCTGGAGACTGCACGGAGAGACTGCAACAAGTGCATACATTGCAACTTCATCTTAGTCAACCTGCTTGAAAGGAAACTATCTCTCACCATTTTAGAAGCTTGCAAGGGTTACAAAAAAAATTCTGAAGCCTAGAACATGCAAAATTTCAGCGAGACACTACGAGAAGTCGTAGTTAGAATGGCAGAGTGTGACAAACAAGGTAAATCCCAAAATCCTGGGAAGCAAAGGCCAACTGCTGGCACTTAAAGATCAGCACAGAATGAAAGTGGCTCCAGAGGGGATCAGGGGAATAACTCCAAGCCCCTGAGCACTGTTGGGTCATTTCAGGTAGGAATTTCTGAGTGTGGTCTATGTTCAGCAAATCACTGTGTGCATAGATGCAAAAAATACCAGACCCAAGAGGCTAGGAAAGCTCGAGTATTTGAGCTGCGCCTTTGCCACAAGCGCTTCAAGGTGGGCCACAGAGCAACGGATTACTCTGTAAAGGACCCATTCTGCAAAATATGTGAGAAGACTGGTCACCATGGTCCTTTATGTGATAAAAGAGGTAAGTGTCCACAGTTAGATCACAAGTCTTCAGGTAATCAGAAAAGTATGGTTGCTGTGGCAACTGGTCCTGCAGCAAATGGTCCTGCAAGTGTATCTATTGTAAATGCACTGGCAGCAGGATGTGGGAAGGCTACTGCCCTACCTACAGCAATGGTAAAATCGAGAAATAAAGATGGAACAAAGCTTATGCGAGCTTTGTTTGATCAGTTCGCGCAGAGATCCTTCATTAAAAGAGGAATACTGAGCAATGGTGACATCATTTCGTCATACCACCCTAACCATCGATGGTAACAATAGTAAAGGTACTGAAACTGAGTATGACATCACCTCTGTCACGATTCATGTGCCAACACATGAGAGCATATCCATGGATGTGATAGTGGTTGACACTCCAGCTGGAAGACAGCACATAAATGGAGTAAACGAGCTTGCTCAAAGGGTAACAGCCAATGGACGTAACCTGGATGATTGTTTTGATGATATAGTCTACTACCCTGTAGACATGCTCGTGGGAACAGACGGTTATTATAGCTTCATAATTCCTGAAGAGCAGGATGAAGGGGTTATGAAAATATCATCAAAGCTCGGAGACATGTTGTCTCGACCCTTAACAAACAGAGAGTTGGCACCCCCTCAGGCAAGTGTAATCACTGCACTCAAGGTTGCTGTCAACAAGGAAGCTGAAAGAGATGTCGACCTGAGGGTAAGTATGTAGCTAGACTGCCGTGGAAGGCATCTCATCCCACGCTGCCAATCAATTATCGTTTAGCTCAGGGAAGACTGTTAAATAATCTAAAGCGGTTGAGGTCAGAACCTGAACTCATGAAGCACTATGACTGTGTAATGCAAGAACAGCTGCAGAAAGTTTCATTGAGACGGTAAGTAACATGAAACCGATAGATATTTGTCAGTATCTTCCACACCATTCAGAAAAGAAGGATTCTTAGACACCACCTCTGCGTGTGGTATTTGATTGTTCAGCTAAACCACACATTGATGCGGTAACTCTGAATTATTGTATGTTCCCCGGACCATCCATGGTCCTGAGTTACCTCAAATGATGATGCGATTCAGATTGGGGGGCGTAAGCTGCCTGTTCTGATATTGCAAAGGCATTCTTAATGGTAGGGTTAGATGAGCAGGACAGGGATTTTACTAGGTTTCTATGACCTAGAGATCCAAAGGATCCTGACAGTCCCATAGACACTTATCGCTTCAAGGTCATCCTCTTTGGAGCAGACTGCTCTCAATTTATCCTTAATGTAACCATTGATCACCACTTGGAAAATTATAGTGGACGAAGGGACATTACTGATAAGATCAAAAAAAAATATCTATGTGGATAACCTCTTGGTCATAGCATCAACAAAGTCTGAGTAAAAAGAATCCCATGGTTCATCCAAGGAAATTTTAGGTGAAGCTAAGCTCAACCTCAGGGAATGTGCAACAAATGACCCAGAACTCAAAATGAACACAGAAAGGAAAGGTGAGTCAGATGTCAGACCCACTGTTCCTGTCCTGGGACTCAGATGGAACACAGTCCAGGACGCCTTAGCAGTAGCTCCCAAAGAGCTAGAACCAGGTAAGTGAATTACGAGAAACATCTTGCGGGGTTTAACCGCACAGTTTGATCCCCTTGGATAAATGACCCCCATCACCATCAAAGCTACATTCCCAATGAAGGAAATTTGGCAGTCAAATGTGAGTTGGGATGATGATCTTCCAGAATCCATTTGAAGTAAAATGGGAGAAGATCAAGAAAAAGTTCTCGATGATGGGTGACATACTCATCAAACGCAACGCAGAAATTGGTAAGTCAGTGACCCTACACACATTTGTAGATGCCTCCACAGTTGCATATAGAGCTGTTGTGTATGGGGTCAGTGAAGGTAAAGCAACACTGTTTATGGCAAAGGGACGGATTGCACCTGAAAAAACGCTTTCTGTACCACGATTGGAACTGACTGCAGCACTACTTGGAGCAAGGCTGACCAGGTATGTATGTGAGGCTTATGAAAAGGAAGTCAACATTGAAACAATTCACATGGGGTCAGACAGTCTAGTTGCCGTGGGTTGGATGCACTCAGCAAGCCCCCTAGAGGCTTACATGCAAAACCGGAAGCTAGACATAAAGGTAAGCTTTCCTTAATGCTAACTGGCAGTATGTTCCCACTAGTCAAATTCCCGCAGACCTGACAACTCGAGGAGTAAGCCCGAGGAAACTCAAGTCAAGTCACCTGTGATGGCATGGACCCAAGAACATAGTGGAACTCCAGCAGTGGGAAAACTTTGCAACTCAAGTGCACACTGTAACACTAAATAAAGCTGAAGAGATCCCACCCGGAGCCTTTCCTATTTGCAGTTGCAAACAAATGTCGCACCTTCAAGAAGTTGATCAACACTCTGTGGTGGGTGAAGAAATTTATTGAGTGCCTAAAGGTGAAAATAAACGGTAATTCATAAGGTAATTTAAACGGTAATTCGAAGGGTAATTCAAATGGTGAATCAAAAGGTATGGTAAATGGTTGGTCAAATGGTAATCCTAAAGATAAGTTAGTGAGTAATTGTAAAAGACAACCAATGAGTCTGACTCTCAAGGAGAGGGAATGATCTGAGAGCTGGACAGTGAAAGCACTTCAGCAAAAAGTATTTGCGGATGAAATAAAATTCATTCGCAATCCCAGTTTCAGGCGCTCCACTCCATCGATGAAGCAACTCAACCTAACGCTCTGAGGTGACAAATTAGTAGTAGTAAGTAGACTCAACAAAGTTGAGGTGGAGGAAGCCTACATCAAAGGTGGTACATACCAAGATCTCGACAAAGAGTCAAAAACATAATTAGGAAGTGCATGCAATGTGGAAGGGAACGTGAGACGCATTTCCGCGGACCACCAACCCCTCCTCTACCAAGTTATAGAGTTACTCAGTCACGTCCTTTAGCGGTAACTGGTGTAGATTACATCGGTCCCCTTTATGTTAAGGAAGGGACTCAATTTGACAAAAGGTACACCGCCTTGTACCCTTGTGCATCCACTCGAGCGGTTCACCAGGAAGTTGCCAAGGACCTGTCCGCAGAAGCATTCCTAAGAACCATGCAAAGATTTTCCGCTCGTCGCTTATATCCTCAAATGTTGACCAATGATAACAGATAAAACTTTGTGAGTTCCGCTAAGATCCTACTATCTTGGGAGGAACATCACAGTGTTCGGAATACCCCGATTAAAAATAAATGCAGGTGGCATTTTAACCCCAGTCGGGGCCCTATCCTCTCTTCGAGAGGACTGTGAAGATGGTCAAACTGTGTCATCAAAAAACGTTACACAGAGCTATGATGACAGAATACGAACTGCAAACAGTACTTTGTGAGATAGAAGCGGACCTCAACGACCGTCCGCTAACATCTATTTTGGACTCGGTTAAGGACTATGAACCATTGACGTCATCCCAGTTGATGCTCGGATATCGTCTTGATAGCATACCTGTGGCAACGTCTGATCCGGAAGAAGAATATGATCCCTCCATGTTCACAGCAGAAATCCTCACGTGCCGCCAGAAAAACATCCAAAGGATTTTGTACCGGTTCCAAACCAGGTTCAGAAAAAAAAGTCTGACCATTCTACGGCATAACGCCGTAGAAGTCAGGGAAATCATCGCACCCAAAGTGGGTGATATAGTCCAGATCCACGACGATGGTCCCAGACTACTATGGAGCCTGGGCCTGGTCATCGACCTTCATAAAGGAAAAGATGGTCACGTTCGAAGCGTGAAATTAAAAACATGCGGTAGGATCGTCAGTCGACCTGTTGTATTACTCAACCCATTACAAGTAGAAGCAAGAGAATCTTCAGATGTTTCTCCCGAGTTGCCGGAACCGAACCAGGCACCCCTGCTCAATGCAAACGACGAGCAAGGGGACAAAATTTGTCGGGTCACCTGTGACAAGGGAGACAGCTTAAACAAAACAGCTGTACGTGAGCCAGGCCCTCCTAGACCCAAAAGAGCAGCAGCCTTAAATGCAAGAAAGCGAATTGTCACTCAGCTACAATAAGTGACAATACGCATTTCTCTCGGGCGGGAGTGTGTGCGGAACAAAGTCCCACGATTCCTTGTCGGAAGAAGGAAAACTGTAATTTGTATATAATTGGAACCATCTAGTTTAGTATAACGTGGACATCTAGTTTTTGGAATG
Source organism: Gammarus roeselii (assembly GCA_016164225.1). NCBI lineage: Eukaryota > Metazoa > Arthropoda > Malacostraca > Amphipoda > Gammaridae > Gammarus > Gammarus roeselii. The sequence goes on along the minus strand of SDVV010001164.1, from coordinate 884 downwards.
TTTGGTGAGTGGCAGTGGTCAATGATTCCCCCCCTCCCATCCTTTTCTCAACTGCTAATGATGTTTCCTCTCTGTGTTGTCTCCTAGATGTTTTCCCCCTGTCGTATTGAGTAAAGGGCTAAGGTATTTCCGTTTATCGTGGGAGTGCATCGTTTTAAGATTTTCTAGTAGTTAAATGCATATCATGGTTTATGAGATAATATGATTAAATAATTGTTAGAAAGCGTTTATGATAGTTGTTGCAGTTCGAAGTAAACCATCTTTGTGTTAAAATGTCCTGAGGTTGAGTAGGTAATTCTTGACGTCGGCCTGCGGGTACTTGGCAGGCGGTAACCGCTTGGGTTACTGGCCTAGGGCCGGTAGTGCGTTCGGAACAATGGTGAGTGTCGGTTCTTCAATTCCGGTACTCTCCCAGGATATAACAATTCATTTATGTATACCTCCGAACCTTCAATGGGACGTGATTGACTAGTTTAGAAATCGAAGTTTTGGTTTACAATTGGTAGAACGAACTAACATGAGTTGGGTAGATTTAACAGCTGTAGTTACACTGTAGCATCTAGGTACAACATATGACAGCGTATCTAAGAGAAGATCATCGACGTCATTGAGGTTGACCACACGATGTGTATCATAGCGATGTGTCAATCCCATTCAAAGTGTGTGATCATGAATATGCATAAAGATCTGTAAAATGAACTAAGGGAGAGAAAATAATTCCCCACTAAACGATTGAGATTTATCACAATTGTCTAAGATTGTTTGGTAGAGTTCGACCATTCTGTCCGACTGCCAACAGCTGGCCTCCCCTGGTAATTAATATGTATGGGCATAGACATGTTGTTCATTTAAATTCATATATATTTTTTTATGTATTTATACAT
>SDVV010001163.1:0-26753 GCA_016164225.1 Gammarus roeselii | reverse complement strand
CTGATATCGTGTCAGTTTGAGCTGATATCGTGTCAGTTTGAGCTGATATCGTGTCAGTTTGAGCTGATATCGTGCCAGTTTGAGCTGATATTGTATCAGTTTTAGCTTGTATTGTGTCAGTTTGAGCTGATATCGTATCAGTTTGAGCTTGTATTGTGTCAGTTTGAGCTGATATCGTGTCAGTTTGAGCTGATATCGTATCAGTTTGAGCTTGTATTGTGTCAGTTTGAGCTGATATCGTATCAGTTTGAGTTTGTATTGTGTCAGTTTGAGCAGATATCGTATCAGACTGAGCTGATATGATCGAAACTAGAGTATTATGGAGTTACTTTGATTGACACGAGTTGGATAAAAAGTTTATTCTCAATTAAATACAAAGTGAGTTGGAATAAACAATCATCAAGTGTAAGTCCGGTAAATATAGGAGAGCAGCAAGGATTGGCCGGGGACCTTTTCTCTTCCATATCTACACTCATGACATTGTAAACACAAGCGACAGGTTATCCTTGTACTTTTTGCAGATGATACTAGAGTTTATTCGACTGGAAAAAATCTCAATGCTACTATTACAAATATGAATAATCAATTGGTTCATATCTCAAACTGGTTCACATCCTATAAGCTGACGCTAAATGTCGACCAAACACAGTTCCTGATGTTTGGCAGAAGGAAAATATCCATCCCTAAAAGACATGTCGAATTGAAAGGTCAAGCGGTTGAATCTGAAGCAAAAAACAAGTTTTTCTGTGTAATTGTATATAAGAGAATTAACTGGGAAGATCACGTCGCATTTATTGTCGGGAATGATCCAAATCCTGTGACGTCCAATACAAAATTTGATGTACAGCTTTATTCATTCCTTTCTGACCAACTATGCAAACTATTATGCTTATACCTACAAAGCAAATTCAAGACCAACCATTCATGATCAAAATCGTGTCATTAGAACACTATCACATGCTAGCAGATGTGACCAGACGTTGCCTTAATTTTTTCAATGGAATATTCGCTCAATGTGTCCTATCATAAGCTTTTCAGCTGCGGGGCTGGATTATGGATTTGAATCACTTGACCTACTTGGATTACGATTCATTCAATACAAATAATATCATATATAATCTTGGTAACAATGCGGACTTGCAAGCTCACCGTAACTCGTCAACACAGTAACAACTATTCCTAAAATACAGAGCTGATAATACTTGGGATTCGACTGCCATAGATATAAGGAGGAGTAGCAGTATACTTGTACGTGTAGAAATTATTTAATTGTAATTTAGTTTCGCTATGCAATTAACCGTGTCATTTATTTACTATTCATCAGTTTCATTTTATAGATACTTTCATCTTATTTATTTTGTGATTCAAATAGTCAAGTTTCCAGTTTCGTGTTCATTTAAAAACCCGTTCAATAATTGTACCCATCTATTGTGACTCGCTGAATTAATTTTGTCCTGTGCATACTTGACATGGCATGCTAATTTTTTTTGCCAAACAATGTGTGAGTAATGTAATAGACAACCTCGTGTCGGACAATCTCTACTCATTTTCTATTACACGTCAGTTGAAACAGTAAATTGTTATGTTTAAGTAAATGTATGTGACCCTACTTTATTTGCTTATTTTTCTTAAAATCAATAGTCCAATGAAGCGTGTTTACTTGCTTCGACGTATTGAAAAAATGAGAATAGAGAATTGCCCTCAACAATGTCCATCGGTTGATGGGATTTAGAGGTCAACTTGCACCCAACCTCGGTTATAAGTTATAATTTTGCTTTCTAAATAGCAAATGTTGTCTTCAAAGCAGCGCACGCTGACGATGGCTGGTACGTATCAGCTGCTATCATATCAGTTGGTCCTGCTATCATATCAGTTGGTGCTACTATCATATCAGTTAGAGCTGCTATCATATCAGTTAGTGCTGCTATCATATCTGCTGGCTCTACTCTAATATCAGTTAGAGCTGATACCATATCAGTTAGTGCTGCTATCATATCAGTTAGTGCTGCTATCATATCAGTTGGTGCTACTATCATATCAAGTGGTGCTGCCAGCATATCAGTTGGTGCTACTATCATATCAGTTGGTGCTACTATTATATCAGTTGGTGCTGCCAGCATATCAGTTGGTGCTGCTATCATCTCAGTTGGTGCTACTATCATATCAGTTGGTGCTACTATCATATCAGTTGGTGATACTATCATATCAGTTGGTGCTACTATCATATCAGTTGGTGCTACTATCATATCAGTTGGTGCTACTATCATATCAGTTGGTGCTACTATCATATCAGTTGGTGCTACTTTTATGTCAGTTGGTGCTACTATCATATCAGTTGGTGCTACTATCATATCAGTTGGTGCTACTATCATATCAGTTGGTGCTACTTTCATATCAGTTGGTGCTACTATCGTATCAGTGAGTGGCGATATCATTTCTGATTCAATATGATTCCACATCACTTGGTCCATATCGATCGTTCACCTCACATTTTGACACGCGCATTCTACAAATATGCTGTGTGAAGATTTTTGATGTATGTTAAGAAATAGCACAAATCAAATAATAACACCTACAAGTGATCCCCTAAAAGTGTGTCAATAGTCGAGACCATCGCTCTGTCCACTCTGCCTTTCCACACGCGCGTCGTCAATAGTCGAGATTGACGACTCGTTACAACACTCTGCATTTTTTGCATGAATGCCGCCGGCAGTCGAGACTACCGCTCTGCTCACTCTGCCATTCGTGGTTAAATTTGGTTGCAGCTAGGATATAGGCTCAGATTCCCCGTCAGTTATAAGGTAGAACGAGATAACTGGTAAATGATACAATATAAATGAATATCATTATTCAAGGACACTAGCTAATAGCAGTCCATGCTTCCGTGAATTAATTTAATTATATGAATGTATCACCATCAAAATAATCATATAACACTCAAAGCTTTAATATATATCATATTCCGGATGTTTTTCTAGTTCAATCATAATACCTATTTTTTACCCAAGGAGTTATCAGGTTGCTCAAAGAAATCAGTGTTCGTAGTGCTTATTTGTCATCCATTAATCAATGTCAACATCAATTGTTTTGCAACATCACACTATCCCATTTTGTCGTTATAAGGCGTGTGAATGGTGCAAATCCACCAAAAAAGATCGGCATCGTCGGGAAGTGGGGGTCAGGTTTGTTGAAAGTGAACAGGAAATCCTGCTACGAGCAGGTGAACCTGGAATCCTCACCACTTGTGTTCGTCAATGAACTAATCTTTCTCAAGACGAGAGAATTTATTTTTATTTTTATTGTGCTCAGCACCAAAGACAACATCCAACTATTCCACAAATAAATGGCCTAGTGGCCCAATCCGTCTGGCTTTATTGCGTTCACAAAGTTCCAGTAGCGCTGGCCAAGCGATGCCTCATCCAATGACGTCGGGGATTGGCCCTCTGATTAGAAGTAGAGGGGGTGATTTTTTTGCGCAACAACTAACATGAATAGTTCGATGAACGGTGAGAAAAGTGGTACAGGTTGACAGAATCTTATAGCATCAATGCTCTATTGCATCTGTGTCAGGAAGCAATACAATATAGGGAAAAAAATAACATTTATGCGTGTGTTTGCTGTAGCAGTTGCCTTTTGAGTTAACACAAGAGACGTACCATATTTACAGCCTGACAACTCGTCAAGTTATGTCTGGGGCTTAGTCTCTTGCAAGGGCTGGATAATAGTGATAAGATTTACGCTAGTATAAAACTAACGCTTCCGAAAATCTCGTAAAAAGACTTACAGATTTGTCGGTGTAAAATTAAAATCGTAATTATCACAACATTTAATCATAGAATGATTTATCCTCCTCTGAGCTGTTTAAAGTATTCTCCGTAACACTACTTTCACCTGGAACGATTTTTTTTAGATAATACTCCATAAATATGAAATAAAACAGTTAATAGTTCTATTCTCTTTATCTTCAGAAGGAGGTGGATCTCTCCTCCCCGAAGAGACCCACCTAAGCCAGATCAACATTACCTAAAATCATCACACCTCTCCACATAGCACGAGCCCCTCCCCGTTATCCATCCTTGAGCACCCCACCCATTTTCCCCTTAAATAATCCGGATTTATTGAACTTCATGGTTCAAACTTTAGTCTCAGACCCATAATAAACGGGCCGACTTCCTGCAAAAAGAAGACAAAGGGCGGATGAAAAAAAGTGTAACTTCTGAGTGCGCCAAGGCCGGGGCAGGCGCGGAAAATGTCTACATGTAAAATACTGAGAGGAATACAAGATTAATTCGGTAATTATGGAAAAAAACTCATAGTTATTCTGAATTTACCTCACAGTTTTTTCGTTTTTCCATGGCAGTAATTTTATGACAATGAACAGTTAGATTTGTTTATGGTATATGTATGGTTTCAACATTATAACATCAGTGTGTAATAGATTACGCAAGGAAACGTCAGCCTTCCCAGTGATTTTCATTGTAAGGAAATAAAAGGGTTAGAATCTTGACACATTAAAAAATGCACAATTAACCTGTTAGGAGGTACGTTCTAGTGCCACCATCCCAGCCCTCGTAGTAGACTGGGTCCGTGGATTCGAATCTTACCAAAGGCAGACAACATGAGCATAGACGGCCGCTTGCATTCGCACCAATTGCCATTATTCACAATTGCGTTTTCAGAGATCTCTCTCACTTAGATATGTACTGACACCGTGGGTATCTACTAACAACGGTGAAACAGTCACATAGATCCATTATGCTCTTCGTTATATAACGGTGTGCAGTTTTATGATCCATAACCTTACTCAGTTACCCCTTCCACCCAATCTACATCCACATGTACCGAATATTCACGAATGGGATAGCAGTCACCAATAATAATTTTGAATCTCCAGAATAATATATTTAATTCCTCCTGTATGTATAGACATGCAGCCGTTTGACCCTAGTTAGGAGGGTGGCTAAGTTAGGCTGACACAGAGGGGGAGGTGAGGTGTTCATGCCGAGGCTCGAACTCGCGACATGCAGCACCAGAGTTCATTCTTTAAGGATGCCGGCTCATTCTGACGCCAATCAAACCGTTCAATAATTCAATGTGGTAAACTACCCTTGCATGGCTGGCGAACGAAGAAGTCGACCGAACAACGGGGAGGAAGCTGGCGATGAAATGGGACATGAGTAGATCGTATTCGGTCAACTTGCTACTATTACCGCCTGTTGTCACGTGATGTTAGCTGAGTAGGGTCTGATTTGACTGGTAGTGACGCCTTAAACAATTAAGTGGTGGGAAATCCTAAAGGAATATTTGTGACGGAAGAGTAACTGCTGGGGTGTAGATGGAGAGGGGGGAGAGGAGGCGCAGTGACGTGGACATGACATGAGTATGGCAACTAAAAACGGCAGGGGCTGGGAAGGGAAGAAGGTAATTAGCTGGAAGTGATAAATGAGAAGTTGAACAATAGCAGCCCGAACCCTAAACAATAAGCTGACGTAATGGACGTCGAGCAGCGAAACTGGGGCCAAAACAGGGAGTGTAGAACAGACAAGAAGGATCAAAACAGGGAAAGTAGGACAGGAAGGATCAAAACAGGGCGAGTAGGACAGGAAGGATTGGATCAGTGGGAGTTATTAATATTAATTCGCTGTGTCCAAATTTATTTATTTATCGTCGAACAGAGTTTTGTGTTTCTCATACATGTAAAGTAGACAGGGAATCATTCAAACTAATTGGTGACAATAACTTCTTGTGTCGTATAAAAGTCTTCTAAGAGATCAGAAAATCAAATTATAGGAATAAGAGATATTTTTCATGTTTCAGATCTGCCTTCTCCTTTCAGTTGTTTTGGTCTGATAAGAAAAATGCTTTCACACACCTGTAATAATGGGCACTTTATGAATGTAATATTACAGAATAATAAATCATCGACAAAGATCATATATGATAAGGGTTTCTGCGTATGATCTAACCGATGGCGTCGGACCTGATTCTTGGTAGTAACGAATCTGTTGAAGAATGTGAAGATCTCCGGTCTGAGAATTCCACTAATTGATATTGCGACATCGATAATGTGCCCGTCCTACGTATGATACAGTCATAATAGCTGCTTCATAACCGTCTCTCTAATTTGAAGCCCTCGAGACACACAAAAGATGACACGTCAGCGTCTATGCGACAGAATCCACTCAATCAACGCTTACCCATTGCATTAGACGACAGTTCAGCAATGCTGACTTCACATGCCAATCTTCATGCTAGATCGAGTCCTCGTCAACTTACCAGAATTTTATCTGCAATTGATCATCACGAGAGACGACATACTACCTTATACATCGATACCCGAGGCAGACTAAGAACCATTTCACAGATAATCCACAATAATCTCCGATAATTCGTGATAAACTACGATAATCTGTGACAACCTAACATAATTTGTGATAATCTACGACAATCTGCGATAAACTGTGATAATCAACCTTTAGGCGAAAGTCTCCTTAAACGTTTGCTTGCACATTAGCTTAGATGCTTCCATACTCCCTACGGCACACGGTGATTGGGTTTGAGTCGACAACACAACCGGCCGCTCTGCATTAGCCGCTATGGGAGGGCTTCCGTTTGAAGTTATTGCAGGCATACACTCGGGAAACTTCACTCCCTTGTCTTAATTTGGGTTCAACGAGCGAACAGAGAGAAGGGTGTAATTTTTTGATCACTCATTGTAGATAGATAACTATGATGTGTTACACTGAGCCCATTATTGGCATAGGGGAACTGAGTTCCACACGGGCCGGAGTTTCCTAGCTCAGTATCATTTATCTCTATTCAAGTTTATTATAATATATGGAAAGATTTGATAGGACTCAAAGCGAATAGTTATGTTAGCAAATCTATCACCACATCAACCTAAACTTTGCAGCCTTTGCGTATGATTTAGCTTTTCAAATAGTTTGCTTTGAAATAAATACAGGTGAATAGATTTAACAGCTGAAAACGTTGATGACCTTTGTATCAAATAGTCGATGTCATGAGTTTATTCAAAGATTGTGCCAGACAAAACCATTTGGATTCTAGGTATGATAGGGATAAGTGGGAGGACGGAGTTAAATCAAGAAGGACAAGGCCGCTGTCGTCTAGTAGAACGCAGAAGGTGCCCGAGTTGTCCCGAAGTCGGAGTTCTCCAGACTAGAATGGTCGTCCCAAATAAATATCTGATAAACCTTGTTCAGGACGCAAGTCATTACGTAATAGTGATAGTAAAATGAGAGGGATTGGATCGGTTGATCTTTTAAAACAAATTTCAGCTGCGTCATCTTGAAGTATTGCACCGGTCATGACCTATCTATAGTCCACATGATTAATGATAATTGCGGTTCCAAGGGATTTTGTAGGACCATATTACATAAATTGAATACGAATATATTATTTTTTAATGATTCTGAAGTTATCGTACGTTGGTTGAATCAATCAACAAATCATATTAAATTGATGATTCAGATATCAACCTTCTAAACCTCCAACATGTCCACAGTGAATTTATATCTCAACAGAGATTCGTAATATACGCGGAGTATACGTGATTCTTTGCACTGTAAGCAAGAGAATTTTGCCTTCAACAATGCCTCTGTAAATGAGAGTATTTTGCCTACAACATCGCCTCTGTAAACGAGAGTATTTTGCCTACAGCATTGCCTCTGTAACCGAGAGTATTTTGCCTACAACATTGCCTCTGTAAACGAGAATATTTTGCCTACAACATTGCCTCTGTAACCGAGAGTATTTTGCCTACAACATTGCCTCTGTAAACGAGAGTATTTGGCCTACAACATTGCCTCTGTAAACGAGAGTATTTTGCCTACAGCATTGCCTCTGTAACCGAGAGTATTTTGCCTACAACATTGCCTCTGTAATCGAGAGTATTTTGCCTCCAACATTGCCGCCTACATCATTTGCAGCCTCATTCCAGCAGATCAAGAGATGAGGTTTGCTTTTAATTGTTATAGCTTTGCAGGATATTATGAACCCTGTGCCGTGGTTTTTTTGCCTAACAACGCAGTTAGTTTCATTGCGTGCGACGTGGCGTCATCCTGTCAGCTAAATTTACAGTCATCTGTCGGTGAAAATATTCCTTCTTTCTCAATTTTACTTCTCGATGAGTCGAGGGAATTCTGAGTGGGGAAGATTGCCCTGCCTTCGACAACAATCTCTGAGACAAGATATGAAATAAGGCAATATGTATGCAAGAGAGTAGTTACATTTAATGAGACATCTGTTATGTTTTTAAATGTTTACGTCCTTGCCATCTCAGGTGAAGGAATATTTCAGATGCATGGGTGTACTTGAGAGTATATTGTAGAAAATAGAAGACCGGCGGGTGCGTATTTTATGGGATATGAATGTGTCCCCCCACACGAATATGTTCATTGAGATTGTAAAGTTGTTTGATGGGCATAATGTGGCAAGTCAAGACACTTGCTGTCACCTGACACTTACACAAATGTGAATTACTGTTATATTCTCACCTCATGGATCAATCATATTACTTCGTCCTCGCTCTTGTTACACGCAACACTTTCATGTCATTTGCTGCCCAATGCTGCCTGCTCGGATCATCGTGTTTTAAGGGTAACTTTTAGTTTAGAAGGATTGCACATTACATGACAATCTGATTCTCGCGAAGTCAGCACGATTGGTTGGAACTGTGAGAAGAAGGGACTCTTGAGCTGATTCTATGATGAGTTTGAGGCCCTTTTACAATTTTTTCGGAGAGGCTTTTGAGCGTGAATAGGACTGTTGATAACACAAGACCGAGTGATCTGTATGGATGCTCGAGGAAGTCTATTTTCATTGAAAGACGACGTGTTTCTGTTACCAAATGGGCAAATGAAATCGTCCAGCAATCGCTTTTATAGTATTAGGGGTACACCCATGAGTTGAACTACATTCAAGGTAGAGAAAACCAAGGTTTTCATGTGTCCGATTGCTGGGCTTACAGTCTCAGTTGTGCATACGATGTGATATTGCTGGAGAATGCTAGCACTGACACAAACAGCACTGCATAAGCGACATGCTTTCGGTATCAATTTTGCAGAACTGCATGATATCGTGCATAACTCTACAGAAACTGCAGCTGTGCTGGCTAGACCAAAAGGTTCTTATTAATCTCAATCGACTGAGAAAAAACAGAGCGATGACGTACTTGATTATGTTGTTGAGTTTCAATATTTTGAGCATCATCATATTGCAATAAACTTTCGATATATTTTTTCGCAACATAGCGTGTGAAAATTGACGGGGAGCTTTGACGACATCTCTAGACGACTGATGTAGGTCTCATGCTCAACATACGCGAGCAATGTGTTTTCGCTGCAAACCAATATAAACAAACTAACAAACCTACAATCCTCATGCGGGATATCGGAAAAATATATAAGAAGCTCAAAAAGAAAACCAACATCTGTAGTACCTGACCTTTCCAATGGCAAACTCGTTAGAGAAACATTTCTGAAATATTTTGGAGAAGCAGTTTTGCGTGCTCTCCAAGTATTAAATAAATTGCTATGGGCTGAACTTGATCACAAATTTGCATTACTACGAAATATTCGAACAAATTGATGAAAACTATGAATTGATCCTTGTATACTCGTTCATCTCACACTTTGACCATAAAAAAATCCGTGTTTTAAGCCTTCATTGACCCAGCAAAGAGTATCGAGCTACCCCTTTTCAAGCAGCTCATGTTGATGAAGACGTGACCACGAGCATTCTATTGCTGTACATAGCATATTTAATTTTCCCACCGAGCGAGCTTTCAAACTTGCCATCATTATAAATCATTTCTGAAACCTATAAATAGTTTTTATATTGATTCGATTGTTTTTCGATTTTTAACCTGATGTGTTCACATAACATGTTTTGTCATCGCATTTTGTCATACTTTTCTCGCTGTATTTCTGTAAGCGTCCACATTTGTTTTCAATATATTAAAAAGGGGATATATATTGGACAGTACAGCAGGCAAACATGGCATGCGCTTGTCAAATCTTGTCAAATCGTAGCCATTGCATTAGTTTAGTTGCTCGCTTGCCACCGTGGCGTCGATTGCTCTATCGCTCAGCGACTCGACCTATACGGCGTCCTCGTTCCACGATGGCAAATGAGGGCTGACCTGAGAAATGAGAAACTTAGTTGGCATCGCAGCCAAGCAGTCACGGTACTTTTTGGTAAAAATCTGTGTTCGGCAGAGCATCTCTGCAAGTATGCGATAAAAAACATAGCATTCAGATCCCCATGACATCCTCCAGTGGCGGTAAAGAACAATGAAGTGAATCTGCCCATCTCAGAATTCTATCATTAAACGCCCGACGCTTTTCAGGTTCGTGGTGGCGATGAGTTGAATGCAGACTCATGTGTCGATAGAACGGAGCAAATAGGTGAAAACCCTTTCATCAACGTATGTTCTTTGACCGCGGACCCAAAATCCAGCGGCACTGATGTCAACTTCATGCGCGCCACTCACTTTTGATGAGCGGAGAGGGAAGTCCTTCCTGTGAGGGGCGGAGAGGGAAGTGAGGGGGTTCCTGTGAGGATTGGCTCAGATATAACATCGTGTTAAACATCTCTAACATTTTTTTGGTTACGTTGCAAATTGCATTGAGAGGTAGAGTGACCAAGCATCCTGTCTTGGACATCATAGCGTGATTTACATAAAAGTTTACGCTACATGAACAGAGCCTGTTGGTCCATCAAGGTCGAGCTTGTATCTCAGCCGAACAGCGAGTCTGAATTATTGCTGGCTGAGAGAAAACTCTTTGTCTGAAACGGGTAGGGTGGTCAACCAGCATTCAATCATTCTCTCTTCATTACGGCTATGGAAAGAATCGCCTCTAATTTCATCGAGAATACTCTCCAGTCGGGCTTACAATATTTTCCGCTCTCAACTGCGAGATACTTTTCAAAGTAGTCACAGTCGATTGTCTGGTAGCCGAGTGTGTAGTAATCTGCATTACAATGTTATTTAACAGGGAATTGGGGTGCGTCTCAGTTCACTCTACTCATGCCCCCAAGCCATCAAGAGTAGCCATCAGACTTCTTATTCTGCGAGAGACTTTCCTTCCAATCAGTGCAGGAATGGAACGGTTAGCAATGAAATCTTCGAGAGACCTCAGAAGATCTTATGCAGGGCGTGGTTCGCATAACATGCGTCCAACGGTACTTCATCCAAAGGTCGATGCTGGGTATGCAGGGTGAGGTTCGGTCTCGGTCAACAGTTCACATTTTTCATTTGCTCGAACAACGTGTCCACCTCTGACCTTGCAAATTGGTATTTGTCCTCCATCATCCGTGATGGAGGACATAATATTTTTGTCCTCCATTATTGATTTGTTTCAAATGCCTGATGGAACTTTTTGTTGTTCAGAATATGATGACTTTTGAACGCAATTAGAAAACAACCGTACTCCTCGCAATATTCTTGCAGAGCCGTTCACTAACAGTTCTGATAGCCTATTGGGACAGAGTCTAATAAGTCGCCGGCGTATGAAATGACCTTAACATTGCGCTATTTGCGGCGCTGAAAGGCTAGATCCCCCGTCTGTGGCAAGGAAGAGAATGATTTAACCGAATCCTCGTTCATTCTCGGATTTTCAACTAGTAAATGTATGGTGATCAACTCATTAGCTCACATATGACCCAGCGGGAATGAACGATTGGGTTGATAAGTTCCGATGCGAGATGTTACCGACCTAGAAAAGTAGGAGAAGAAAGTTAGAATGTAATGCAACTGTTTGGTACTATCGCCATCATAGAATTGTCTATAGCAATACCAACATGATTCTCTGACTACTTACAAAACGATTATTATCCCAGAAAACTAACGATGACTCGTCAGTTTCCAATGTCATTTCTAAGAAATAAATGTAGAGTTCAAAGCAGAATTTTTGCATTCATGGTGCTGTGTAATTAGGCTATCAGTTAAATATAATAAATTTAGTATTTATTTCTATGGCATTATTAAGAGGTTGAGTCACTTGAATGAAATGAAAGATCATAGAACCATAATGCATCGAATCGGATCAAGAAGATATAACCCGACTCCCATGTACAGTCATGCATGAATAGCCTGAAACTATTTTATTTACCCAGTAAAATGTTTGTTTATCAGCACCTGGATTTCTTTTCTTTGGTCAGGAAAGTGCATCATATAATCACCCCTGCTTCATCCTGCTCCATAATGATAATCATCACCCTGTGCATATTTTTTTGTCAGTAGAGTGTTTAGTGAGCACATTCTAAACACTCTTCACACTCTTCTGCCCCTACTCCATTTGCTTATCACCTGGGTCTCATTTGATTTGATCAGGAGAGTATTTTATAATAAACTCTGTCCCGCTTGCTCCTGTTCCATCTTGCTCATCACCCTGGGCTCTTTTGGTTTGATAAGAGGATTGTTTAGTACGCTCTAAACCGATTGCGCCCTCTCCTCTCTGCTTGGGTTTGATTAGACGAGTGTTTAGTAAGCCCTAACTCGAGTGCCACCTTTCCATCCTGGTCATTACCAGAAATGAGTTGGTTTCTTTAGGAGAGTGTCACACCCGCATCCTTCTTTCCCCCTTGCTCGTCGCCCGGGCAGATTCCGTTCGATCAGGATAGTGTTTAGTAAGCTCACAACTGCTTTCGACTTTTCCTCCTGCTCATGACCATGACTCATGTAGTTTGAACAAAAGAGTGTTCATTTAGCTCACACCAGTTTGCCCTTCTCCATTCTGCTCATTACCCGGGGTTCATTTTGTTTGGTCAGGAGAATGTTTACTTAGATCACACTAGCTGGCAAATTTTAAATCCTGCTGGTCATCTGAGGTTATTGGTTTGGCCCACAGAGTGCTTTGTAAGCTCTCACACGTCCTTCACCCTTCCATCCTATCCATCCTGCCCGTATATGAACAACATTTCTACGATAGTAATTACTTTCTTGAGAACTTGCGCTGCACCAATTGGGCACTCTGATCTTACACCGAGGGCGCTAACAGGCTAAGGGTATTGATTGAGGCGATGGCCGGTTTAGGGTGAGGGTATTGATGCTAATGAGGCGTGGGCGGGTTATCAGTGAGGCTCTATTTCATTTTATAAGACGGTTCATTATTGGAACGATTCATGCTTGATTGTGAACGTAGGCGACCAACTGAGAAGGAACGAGTGTGTTTCAATAATGGGCTTTTAGTTATATAAGCTGAACGAGCTTGTTTCTCACATCCACATCTCCAAATCTGTGTGCCACCGCCAAAGATATGTAGAAATATCATCAACAATCGCATATCCGTCGTAGCCGTACATTCAGAAAAATCTCTAGATCTGAAGGTATGTATTGAAATCCACTGCACTTTTTTTTTCGATCTGACTGTAGAGACGGAGATAAAAGTGTGCGTGGAGGTTCTCACAAAGTGTGCATTTACGAACACGTCACTTGGCAAAGTGTGCATTCACACAGAAAAACATAAGGAGATAAAAGTTTTCATTCGAGGGGGATTGCACATAAATCTATAATCTTCTGATTGCCCTCCAAGTGTGCATTCATAAGCCAAATTGTGGATGCACGCTGACATTAGCGATGCAGGAGAGATTGAATTGAACATTGCCGAAAAAAAAACCTAAGGGTTGAAATACCTGTTCTTGTTGAAGCTTGCGATGAACTGCCAGTCGTGTATGATGTTATAGGGACAAGTGTTCGTCGTATATCGGCATCTTGTAACAATAAACTTTGGCAACCGATGCAAATGACTAAGCTTCTTTATAGGACAAGCATGGATCAAAAATGTCAAAATACATTCTCGTAAGGTTGTGGTTTCTCGTACAGTCCAGCGCTCAAACGTCGCAGCAAAACCATTGCTTCCTCAGAGTGTGACCCATTGCTTCCTCAGAGTGTGACCCATTGCTTCCTCAGAGTGTGACCCATTGCTTCCTCAGAGTGTGACCCATTGCTTCCTCAGATGGTGACCCATTGCTTCCTCAGATTGTGACCCATTGCTTCCTCAGAGTTTGACCCATTGCTTCCTCAGAGTGTGACCCATTGCTTCCTCAGAGTGTGACCCATTGCTTCCTCAAAGTGTGACCCATTGCTTCCTCAGAGTGTGACCCATTGCTTCCTCAGAGTGTGACCTATTGCTTCCTCAGAGTGTGACCCATTGCTTCCTCAGAGCGTGACCCATTGCTTCCTCAGAGTGTGACCCATTGCTTCCTCAGAGTGTGACCCATTGCTTCCTCAGAGTGTGACCCATTGCTTCCTCAGAGTGTGACCCATTGCTTCCTCAGATCCAAAGGTCTCCAATGTCTCAGTTGGAGGAGCCCTTCTTGTAATATGCAATCCACTGCCAATTTCTCGAGTTAAATGCATTGGCTTCATTGGAATTCATTTTATATTGCCCCCGTCCTTCCTTGTGACGGCCACTGCATTATTCGACGTGTTACGATGTCACACAAGGCCGCGTATTTTAAAAGGAAGATTAGCGAAGGTTTCTGAGCCGTGCCTTGCATTGGGTTCTTATTGAATTGCCTTTTAATATCTTGTCCACTATTGGCTAAGGGTGCTAGTCACCGGAGAGACGGGAGATGAGGATGTGGTTAGGAAGCGAGATGAAAGAAGAGGATGGGAATGAGGTATTGGAAGGTATGGAGAAGATGTTCGACGGAAGAGGATTGACTGCTTGATTAGAAAATACTGTGTGCATACATAGAATTGGAATGGATGGCGAACGTCTTATCTGGTACACAACATTGTGAACATGATGTTGAATATAAGTCGAGTCCTGCGGGTAAGCCAAACTTGGAAACCAAACTAATGTTCAGTGTCTTTAAACGAACGTTTCACTAATCCCGATTCGTAAATTTACTGATGAGTTTTTTTTCTGGTTTACATAATGTAAAAATGTTTCGTTAACAAGCCCATATTGTATTATACTTATATATGATTGTCATTGATAGTATGGTAATAATTCATTGTCGATCATCAGAGCCAATGATTGATTTTGTCCATTTTATGTTCCCGCATTTGCATTTAACGAAGAATTTTCCACGAATTGTCGATAGTGCTTGAAGGTGTGCACACTACATTTGCCTGAAACGATATTGATACCAGAGCAGCTATGCTGAATGGTTACAATTATGTTATGGTCGTACAATACATCATTTTACCTTCTTAGTAGATCATATCTTTAATTAGGAGTCATTGAGCGAAACACTGAATGAGTTTACTATAGATGGAAAAATGGTCCATGGAAGGTAAGCTATGATTAGGCGAATAAGGAGTTCAATTAACACCGCGGAAGCGCCAATTAAAATAAACATTCGAGGTAGAACTGAACTGAAGTAATTTATGTGCTGAATCAGGCAAACAATTTTATGTTATATTTCCCTCAAATGAGTTTGAGTGGATTTGATCGACCACGTCTATCGGCTCACATCTGATCATTCCCGTTAGAATTATTATCCGAGTTAAATGACACACGCTTTTACCGTGAAGCCTAGGGGCCTACCTCTAATTTCTCTTGGTTTAACTGTAAAACAACCTTATACCTATAAATGCAAGCTAATGTGCCTCATTTTGTGAAAATTTCTGTCTGGATAAACATCTATTGTCAGGCCCATATTTCTCGGGGCTGACACGCTTTCCGGTTTAAAATTGATCCTTTGATGCCGGCCCTGGGGTTTGTGGCATAAAGGCCGGTGACCGACTGGAATCAGCTGGGGTTGAGACGAGCCTTTTTGACTGGAATAGCTTGACACAAGTATACAAATGATCTAGTTATCTTCTAGGCTTCCTCGAAGTGTTTTATATGCCTTCGAATTGATATCGCCACACAGGAACAATTCACAGGGTGTCAAATCCAGCCAACGAGGAGGCCATGCGACTCAAATGTCTGCGTTGGTTCG
This sequence comes from Gammarus roeselii, assembly GCA_016164225.1. Taxonomy (NCBI): domain Eukaryota; kingdom Metazoa; phylum Arthropoda; class Malacostraca; order Amphipoda; family Gammaridae; genus Gammarus; species Gammarus roeselii. The sequence goes on along the minus strand of SDVV010001163.1, from coordinate 10,835 downwards.
ACGTCCGACACATCTTTCAGCGAATGCCATGTTGAGTCACTCCCGGACAACTCCTACATAAGGAGAAGGGGCACCATCATGCATAAAGATGACGTCTTCTTCAATGCTAATTCTGATATATTCAAGCCAGAGTTGATTTTACATCATCTATAGTATTTTTCAGCATTTAACGTTTAAAAATAGGACAAATTACGCTAGCTTCCAAATAAATGCTCTGACCGTCACGCGTATAGAAAGCAGACCGAAGTCTTTCTTTGGTACCAATGGCGACAGTTATGACATATTTGGTCAATTCATGCTTCGTATTGGGGCTTGAAAATAACAAACTATTTACGTTGAAATGTTTCCTGTGAAGTATGTGTGTCCATGCCAAATTGATGTCGCCAAATGAGGCAGTCATCGTTTACGTGAATAGTGTCAGAAGCTCCCCAGTCTAACTTTTCGACGCTTTATCGCCGATTACAGGTAGTTTTTTGGCTTACCCTCTACCCTCGTCGAAATCGTATCATCATCTAATCACCGCCGCAGAAGATCATAGAAGTTTTTTTTACCCTAACATCAAGAGCATTTTATCGCCGCAACGACGATCATTTCAATACATTTGACTGGATAACGAGCTGACTTTTTTATGGGGTATATCGTTGCTAGCGGGTGGAAATAGACAAAGTTATTCTGTCATTTTCCGCAGAGTTTTCTTGTCATGCATCGCTGCCATCCGCGAGTATATATTGTTACAATTTACGTGATCATTAAGGAAATAAAAAGAGAGTTGATGCCTCAATATCGAGGTCTAAAAAGTTATGAAAAGGAATTAAAGCCACACTTTGGATAAAATCTTTAATCTAAAAAAATAGCCGAAATTTTCGAGCAATACTATGCTCCTCATCAGCGGCTAAAAACTGTGGAAACAAAAGAGACATTGTTACAAATTTAGACGTGGATATGAAAATTTATCAACTTAACATGCAAAAATTTCCACAAAAGCAAACAGCGCCAGGATAAAAAGAACATTTATAGGTAGCAGTGAAACGTTGCGGACAGCCACAAGTTCATAGAACATCAGTGAGGTGGGGGTACATTATTCATAACATTAAAATTTTTATCCAAAGTGTGGCTTTAATTTCTTTTCATATCATTAAGGAAATCATTTTTAACATCGCATCGACGAATTCGAGGGAAAAAATAAATAACATTGCCTTCCACAGAGTTTTTTGCATCATATCTCCGCTTACAATTTGTTTCTTAGTTATATTGTATAAGTATATCGGATATCATTAACCAATATTCTGCTTTAGTCAAATCATCGTTTCGATTTCGATCAATTTGACACTTAGGTTACCATCTGAAATCGCAATTATTTATTCCGATTCATACCCGCCCTAATAAGCATTCTTTCCAAATTGCTATACAGTCTGGGTAGATATTTTTCTTCCACCACAGCCCTGCTACCAAGCGGATAAATATACGAAATTAATGTACTATATTGTCAGTTATTCTTCTCTGAATTCAGCGCGGGGAGCTGAAAGGCGAGTTGAAAATAGACAATTATAAGACTAGGGGCATTTATTCACCGCTACTATTTTAAGAATTGCCGAGATTCGGGGGGAAATTGTAGAATTTCGTACAACCGCCGCATCGAGAAATTTCATAGTAAAAAATCTTTTTACATGTAAGAGCTACGTATTTTGTGTATATCAGATGAGCATGCAGCATCGTCCAAGGGGGGATAATATAATGATATGTTAAAGTGTCGAAAACAATCAATACGCTCATAAACTAGTTTCGTTCAGTTATCCCTGAAGGAAAAATTCAGGTTTCACGTGTACGAAAATCTTAGTAACCAATCCGACACATTAAGAGACTTAAATCGATTCCAATCAGATTCCCATTTTGATAGCTACATGTTAGTTACGATACAGGGCCAACGTCGCCACTTATCCCACGATTGTAACAGCCGAGGATTATTTATCAATGAGAGGGACAACGGTAGTTCGTGTTTGTAATGAGAGATGGGATAACTACACCATCGAGTATACAGGGGGTGTTGTTGTTTACACGCGTACTAGGGGTGTCATGCTTACGACGGAAACATTCAGCCTCGAAAGTCTTTTGACTGGAAAGTTTGGAACGGAATGTGTTTAGGCTGGAAAGCTATTACCTCCGAATATTTAACCCTGGAAAAATAGACAATGGAATGTTGATACGACGGAACACGTTTACGATCGAATTTCAACACGCTGGGACGCATTTTCAAATATTGTTTTTAGAACCGAAAGTGTTTAGCACGGTATTCCTTAGGACCGAAAGTGTTTACGTTGTAATTTACAAATAATCATAGCTGGAAACTACCCCAAATCATCTGACACCGTTATGTATAAGATCGAATAGCTTGGCCCAGAAATGATTTTAAACGGAAAGTGTTTAGGAGGGAAAAATATACGATGGAATTTAATTTCCCTGGAAGTTGTCGTTGGATGGTATATTTCTAGCTGTAATCCGCCGAAACCGAACCTAACCTAACCTAGCCTAACCTTACAAGAAAGAAGTATAGCGTTTTTTTTTTTCATCGTCCATATACCCAAATAAAATAATTTAAAGCGTAAACACTTTCCGTTTTAAACAGATTCCGCTCAAAACACTTTCAGGTTGAAATACATTCGACTAAATCGAGTTGCCCACAACAGACGATTCGATCGTAAGCACTCCCATCGGGAAAAAAAATCGTCGAAAATAGTTTCTATCCTGAATAATTCGATGCTATCAACTTTCCATCCTAAACCCTTTCGCCCCAATTCCTTTTCTGAGCAAAAACGTTTCATGCCAATGAAAAAAATGTTCAATCTTCTTTCCTGGCTACAGGTTTTTGATTGAAAATCTCTCCTTCGTAAACACTTGCGATCGAGAAACAGTTTCCAGTTAAAATGAATCCGTAGAATTCTTTCCGTGGCGAGATGTGTGGTTAGATGTGTGGCTAAATAATTCCACCGTAAATACCCTGCCCCTAACTAGCTTCTAATGTGGCGTCGACAATACGAACACCAATCATCCATTACCATCCTATAAAGAATAGTTCGATCGTCTATAAATATCCTCGGTTTGGAGGCGATTTATCCCTACTAAAACGGCCTCCGCGTCTGTGATGACGACGATGATCTGGGGTGCAATTTATGGAAGTGGTGGCAATAAAGTTAGAATGAGTTGATTCTGGACTTTTAATTTGAGGTGAGAAAAAGTCTGCATGTTCCATGCATTTTAAAGTGGCCGTTGTAAGGATCACATGAAATAAGATCGTGTTTTAAGGGATATTTCGTGAATCAATTATTTTTTTAGAGAACAATGAGGTGGAACATTTGGAAGATGAACAGCATGAAGTAAGCACATGAAGCCATATTATAACACGGATGACACTGACCATGGGATATTTCATTTTGATATCAGCTGATGCAGCTTGCTAAGGTATCACCCCTACGTTTTATTTTATCATGAATTCATCAGAATTATTGCACATGGTATCATTCGTAACTACCATATATTTTACTTTTAATTCGAGAGACTAATTGAAACACCAAGTCCGACCACGAGGTATCTTTAAAGTTCTAATCCTCTTCTTCACTGCAAAAACCTGGCCTAGTCGTGCAGCGGCTACTTTCTTGTTCCTCCATCAAACAGAATACTAGAGAAGTTATGCTCTTTCTGACATGAGGCAAACATGTCTTGGCCAATCTGTCGGCCCAATTTAATTGAGAGGAAGGTGATGACTCATTGCTGGTCTGAACCGAAATGCAACCACTGAATCGTAGTTGAATTCAAGCCTAATTTGGCACAGCAACGAGATATGATAATGCGATTGCAAGGATGGATCTGTTCCTTGGAGACGTGAATGAAAGTAATTGCATCTGAAATATAATAATATTGTCGACTGTTGCCTAAAAAGAGTTGAAGATTGCAAGCCCATCATACATAGAGAAAACAAATCCTATCCCAGTCGATTATATCTCTTACTGAGTAATTTTGACACTGTTCTGGTGCGGAAATGCATTCTGTAGTTGACAAAAAAGGATACAGAACTGAAGGCACTTTTAACATTTTGAAATTCTCTTTTGGAATATTGACAGATGGAAATATTTACGAATTCCGAAAACATCATTTAATCAAATGGGTGACTTAGCCGTGTTTGGTTCTACTCTGTTTGCATTACCTGTTTAGTTAAGCTCGAAAAAGTTGTCCGTTAGACTACTGTGAGTAGTTCAATTGTATTTCTATCTGATGAATGGTAGGCCTCGCTTTTATTGAAAGTGCAGATCCCAAGCTAGAAACATGTAACTCGTAACCACCAATAAATAAACAAATCGATGCATGCAAGAAATATTTTCAAGCAACAGGAATCGAACTTCAAACTCTGAATGCCCTTCACTAAGATTTTGATCATTGTTCAATGTTCACCAATTAGAACGTTATTATTTGAACGAAAACTATCCAGTTGGCCATAAGAAATCTTTCAATACAAACATTGATATTTTGCACAGGATCACTTCAGGGCTCACGATTACAATGTGATGCAGTTGAGCAATCCACCATTAGCTAAAGGAAAGCAGTTTTTTCATTTTCATATCTTTCTGGCCAGTAAATAATCATGAGTTACTTTTTCGCTAATCATCAGCAAGCGTCTTGTTTAGCACATCATGAATTTGGATGATATCTCAATTCACTTGCTATGTCAGTAATTGAATTTCACTTCGATTGATATGTCAGTAATTGACTCTCACTTCGCTTCATATCAGTAATTGACTCTCACTTCGCTTGAAATGTCAGTAATTGACTCTCACTTCGCTTGATATGTCAGTAATTGCCTCTCACTTTGTTTGAAATGTCAGTAATTGACTCGCACTTAGCTTGATACGTCAGTAATTCACTCCCACTTTGCTTGAAATGTCAGTTATTGACTCTCACTCCGCTTGATATGTCAGTAATTGACACTTACTTTGCTTGATATGTCAGTAATTGACACTCACTTTGCTTGATATGTCAGTAATTGACTCTCACTTCGCTTGATATGCCAGTAATTGACTCTCATCACTTCGCTTGATATGTCAGTAATTGACTCTCATTTCGCTTGATATGTCAGTAATTGACTCTCACTGCGCTTTATATGTTCAGTAATTGCCTCTCACTTCGCTTGATATGTCAGTAGTTCACTCTCACTTCGTTTGATATGTCAGTAATTGCCTCTTACTTCGCTTGATATGTCAGTAATTGCCAATATCTTCTTCGTTATAATATCGTTACCAGTTCAAAGCGTGGACGGGGGTTCATGAATTTTATCAGTGTGGCTTTATCGAGTTGGCCGTTACTTGAGGGAACTGTCATAGGATTGGATACTTTGAATCGAATAGAAATACATCACTAACTAAGAAGAGATACAGTTTAGGTTAAATAAATTAAATTTGCATGTCTACTAAGCTCTGATCTCGTCAAACATTGTAAATTATTTAAATCAGATTGTATTAGTATGTTAAATAAATTTGAAGAGGATCATTCATTTTTTTTTGCTGTTGAACAACCTCCTCAATATTTATATTCAATTGAACTTTTTTTATATTAGCAATATCTTGCCCTCAAATAACTCGCGTTTGTGATCGCATTGACAATAGTCAAGACCAATTAATTCCTGACCGGCAATCTCTGTTGTCTGTCCTTGCCTCCAAGTCGCTCTTTGGATGTCCAGGTCCCGTACCCTGGAGACGAGCTTGCCGATCTTTACTGGCTCGGTCATTCCTAGATCTTATTTGTTCTGCTCAATTACCTCCCCTCCCTCATACCCTACGCTCCGTCGTCATAACTCTGCCTTTGACACGCAATAAAACCCGCAATTCTTAGTGAGAAACCGCCCTTCCAGTCCTCCAGTGAGATAGACTGCGACTCTTTCCATCCATGGATGAACAAATTACGAGGCGTTACAGATGGTCCTTTCTATCCATGGAAGAGCTAATAACAAAGCGTAAGAGACGGTTATTTCTATCCAAGGATGAGCAAATAACGAGGCGTAACAGATGATCCTTTCTATCCATGGATGAGCAGATAACGAGGCGTAACAGATGGTCCTTACTATTCATGGATGAACAAATAGCGAGGCGTAGCAGCCAGTCCTTTCTATCCATGGATGAGCAAATAACGAGGCGCAACAGACGGTCCGTGTGCGCACAAAATAACGAAGAAAATGTGTCCAAATGCAAATTGTTGTTATCAAGCTAATCTCTGTTTTTTTTTCTTATTGGATACATCAACCATCGACGCCCTGTTTGTATACACACTTAGTTCATTATTATATTCGTAATAAGGCAGAGGACGCAAACACCTGAATACTTACAATACATATATACTTACATTTTTTTATCCTGAAGGCAAGGTACAGAGGGGTTACAGCACCTAAAGCGTATAGCTCACTATGCTATGAATAAAAACGTTCACGTGAGACACATATTGAGAATACAGACGTTTACTGGCATGTCCTGCTCCCACACATAAAATTGGGCAGTGTAGCAAAATGTCTCAACCACTCTGACATAATATCGATGGGGAGCTTTATTAGACTTGACATTGTATGGTAAACGGTGGACCTTTATGTAGTGCGTTTGTTATCACATGGAACTAACTGACATGCCATTTTATTACACTTTATTTAACCAAACGCAGAGAAAGAAGTTCCAGTCTAATTTAAAAATATTTTGGACCTAAAAAATCCGTTCTCTCATGTAAAAAACTACGTTGATTTCGTTTATGATTTGACAAAATATTTCATTTCAACATGGACACATATTTTCTTAGCAGTTATCACGATATGTTTGAGTGGTCGCCAGTTACGTACAGTATCTGTCAACAGATGCGCAACTGGCGCCAACCTAACCTACATCCTAGGTTGGCTTCAGACTTGTTACCCTGGTTGAATTTAGGTTTGATTACTCATACTGAGTTATATTTCTTCAACGTCATCTTCTTTTTCATTAACAAACTGTTCGCCTCAGTCATTCACTGGTCGCATTCTTTCTCGCAGGATCGACTAATCTTGTACTCTCTTCTTAACTTTTATCGATGGACTTATTCCTATCGAGGTCGTCGTCACGACTTTGTTTTTTCTTTTGTTACAGCTGTTCAATATTTCTTCTTCAGATTGTGACCTCCCATAGTTTTCTAAATATACAATGTAACATCTGACTTGTGTAGAGAATAAGTGAGAAAGTCAAGGTAGATTCTCATTCTGAAATAACCCGAGAAAATATTTTTCGTAACAAAATTATGCTCAGAAAGACCTGATACATGAGCCTGTATTTTTTGTTTAGCAGAAGATGCTCATATGGGTTACCCAATCAACAATTCTGTTATTATATCCTCTCCCCTTCGCATGTCAGACCTACACCGCAACCTTATTTTCTAGACTAGCAATAACATACCCACCGACCAATCATGCTCCAGATTGTAAACAGTAGTATTATGTATGTACATAAATCACCTGATATCTAAAATGAATGCATCTCATAAATCCTTTAAGTACTGCAACAATCTATGCTGTTTACAAGGTCAGAGGACTGGGTGTAAATGTTGACTGTCATTTACTCTACGGTAATTATCATGAGTAGGGAATGAACGAGACTCATCACAACCCCGTTGCATGCGGATCGTGAACCAATTTTGGAGCCACCTGGCCACGTTTCCTGTTCTGCAATAATTCTAGTAGTTATATAATTGTTAAAGATTTATGTCAGTGGACCACTCATGATTTCGGAAAGGTTCCGTAACATTCTCGGATGCAGGTCATTTGGTATTGTTGATTTAGAAATATTTGTTTGCTGAGTTTTACCACTGACTCACCAACGACGGAGTATAAATATACAAGTATAGATAAAATGATTCTTGACTAGTGTTTGATCTCTATTCTGATGTTAAAACAATAATTCCCGTAGTGTATGTGAGTTAGAGTGTGTACGGAACGAGCCCGGTGTGAAACTTTTTTTTCTAAGCTCTCTGCAAACAATTCTCAATAATTGTCGTGTCATGTTGATTGCCAGAATTAAAATATTTTAATAAAAAACTCAAACATCACGTCCAATTGATAAATTGTGTAGCGATTTCTGAGTTATCCTCTAATACAAGGACTACACATAAAACTAAAATCCGATTGAATATAATTGTTGGCAGTTATAGGATTGGATTCTATTGTTTCAACGTTATAAATGGTTCACAATGAGACGAAAATTGCATTGGACACGGTAGTGTTCTCGTATCTGAACAACATCAGAAGGCATTCGAAGCCGACTTACTGCCCAGTTATGCTGAAATTGTTCCGATATCCGACCTTGCATCGTTTCGCCGCTGAGTGCAGTGGAGTATGTGAACCGTTTATTGGAGGGACTGTTCATTGGATGGATCGTTCTAAGTGGTCGACCGTGAATTGCATTAGAGCGTTACGGGGTCGACTGTTCATTTGATTGGACCGTTCATTGGGTCGACCGTTCATTGAGTGGACCATTCTTTAGGTGGACCGCTTATTGCGTATAACGTTCATTGGGTTAGCCGTTCATTGGGTCGAACGTCGTTGGGTGGGACCGTTTATTGGACCGTAAATTGAGTCGGCCGGTAATTGGATAAATCGTTTATTGGGTCAATAGGAAAAATCTTATCAAACACATGGTCGTTATAAATATTTGCAACGGTCGAAACCCAGTAATATTGCCCTGGAAAAAAACGCTTCTGCATTGCCAATATCGTGAAGGCGTAATGAACAACTTGTTACCATTGAGCGTGTCTCTACACGGAGGTCTTCATTCCGTTATTGTTGGGGTTTCCCAAATAACTTCTTTTAATAGAAGGCATACCCTGGCTGCACGTGAGACGCTATCATCATAAGGCATGGGCTGTAGACCGCTCATATTCGGCCATCTGTTGCCCGACGTCTTAAGTTAAGGACACAATTTAGTGCATTGGTATTGAAGCTTGGCGGGCAGTGAGTTCTGATGAGCTGATGACCGAGTCAAATTTTTAATATGACTGCTATCTTATTCAAGGACGACTGCATACATCGAACAACACTGCAATTTGTTTTATATTATAATAGGCCTTCAGGAAACAGTTTCAAAGCTTTTTTGACATCAGCGGTCTTGAATTTTCTCTCATAATTCAGTCATGTTTCAGTCGTGGAAAATGAATAACATTGCCGTCAAAAGGTGCTAGCGTGTCACTACATTAGTAATGTAAAACACTACAATGTTTGCCGTCATATGGTGTATTTAAAATCTCATAGCTAGCGTGTCACTACATTAGTAATTTGAAACACTACAATGTTGGCCGTCATCGGGTGTAATTAAACAATCGTCGCTAGCGTGTCACTACATTAGTAATTTAAAACACTTCAATGTTGGCCGTCATATGGTGTATTTAAACTCTCATTGCTAGCGTGTCACTACATTAGTAATTTAAAACCCTTCAATGTTTGTCGTCATAAGGTGTAATTAAACAATCATTGCTAGCGTGTCACTACATTAGTAATATGTAACACTTCAATGTTGGCCGTCATAAGGTGTAATTAAACCATCAACGCTAGCGTGTCACTACATTAATAATTTAAAACCCTTCAATGTTGGCCGTCATAAGGTGTAATTAAACAATCATCGCTAGCGTGTCACTACATTAGTAATTTAAAACACTACAATGTACAGGGAGTTCTCATAATTAGGAGTTATTTAATAATTAGTATTAAAATATTATGTAGTACTTTATGCGTAGAAAAAAAGTGTTCGGAATAGATTGATCATCATATACACGATCATTATTGACAGCACCTAAACCTGATGCAGTAGTGAGTAAATGTTGTGCATGTTTACCAATGAACGAGAAAACAAAGAAAACTTTGTACACCTGTAATAAGACCTGATAACATTGATATTAGAGTGTTGTACTCGACAAAGCTTCAGAACGAACTGTGCACACAGTATGATGATATTTTTTTTTTAGAAAATCCCAGAATCTGTATTCCTGTATTCGGAAATGAATTTAGTTTAGCTTGAGTGCGATCATCAGTGTTTCGTTACATACAACTTATTAATGTTGTTTTCATTCAATCTAAAGTGTATTACTCTGCTCGAATTGTTCATATTATGAGCTGTTATAAGTTAAAGGCGAACAAATCTCTTGGGACAGCTATATTGACGTCAATACATTTTATATTGTGACAGCTATATTAACGTCTATACATATTCTATGAACAATTTCTATGATAGATGTACATACAGAATGTACATACAGAATGTTTTTGGTGGTGACGAAAGACCTACAGGTAAATTACATTGAGGGTTTTGGCATGCGATTCATCTGTCATTGACAGAGAGTTCGTCTCTTGTCTTTGATGACCCGGGTTCGAGCACCGGTGACAGATGAATCGCATGCTAAAACCCTCAATGTAATTTACCTGTCAGTCTTTCGTCATCACCAAAAACATTCTGTATGTTCCCTCTAACTAAGTAGTGTTGAGGAAGGACTTTACTCTTCCCACACTGCGAACGAATATTCTTCTAAGGGATATTTGTGAGGCTTGCCTTGGTCTTCGTATCTTGGTTACGAATTTCTGACACAGGGCTGTGATAAGAGATGGGGGGCTATGTGCGTGCAATTGTTAATTCTGACAGTTAACAATTGTATCGTGTAACATCATAGCCTTTTAACCATTCTTCGTGGCTCATTGGCAGAGAGTTCGTCTCTTGGATTTGATGACCCGGGTTCGAGCCCCGGTGACAGATGAATCGCATGCCAAAACCCTCAATGTAATTTACCTGTCAGTCTTTCGT